>APFE030385908.1:38757-62228 GCA_000404065.3 Pinus taeda | reverse complement strand
ATTATGATAGTCTTAAGTACTTTTCAGAACAAATATTATCTTAAGAAGAGAAACAAAAATGGGTCACAAAGATATTGGGTTATGACTTTGAAATCATCTACAAAAAAGGGAAGAATGATGTTGTTGCAAATGCTCTCTCAAGAAAGGATGAGGATGTGGAAGCATTGCTTTATGCCATTTCTATTATCCAACCATATTAGATAAAAGAAGAAAGGATGAATGGAAGAATGATGAAGAAGTGTGGGCACTCATTCAAAAGTTGCAGCAAGATCCCAGTACATTTGATACATTTAGCTGGAAAAATGATTCGTTATGGTACAAAGATCGCTTATACCTCTATAAGAATTCCAAACTCAAACCAAATATTCTTTTGAAATTACACACCTCTCCCTTAGGAGGGCACTCAGGATTTTTAAAAACTTACCACAAGGTTAAGAAGGAAGCTTTTTGGGATGGACTTAAATCTAATATTGAAAAAGTTTTTGGTGGATTGTTTTCTTTTCCAACAAAATAAAGTTGAGACAATTAAGACCCTGGGTTTATTACAACCTTTATCTATTCCAAGTCAACATTGGGAAGAGGTTTCAATGGATTTTATCATGGGTTTACCCAAGTCCGAAGGAAAGAGTGTCATCATGGTCGTAGTTGATAGAATTATCAAGTATGCACACTTTTGTGCAGTATCTCATCCATTTAAAGCCATTACAGTTGCTATTGCATTTATGGAAACAATTCAAAATCTACATGGAAACCCAAAGATTGTTGTAAGCGACATAGATCCCATTTTCACTGGAAATTTTTGGATGGAATTATTTTCTTTTCTGGGTACTAAGTTAGCCCATAACTCATATTATCATCCTCAATTTGATGGGAAAATTGAGATGGTAAACAAATGTTTGGAAGGATACCTTTGTTGCTTTGTATCTGATAAAAAAAACACAATGGGTCAAGTGGTTGCCTCTGGCTAAATGATGGTATAACACTTCCTTCCATACTGCAACAAAAATGGCCCCATTTATGGCACTTTATGGATATCATCCATCATCCATCAAATCATATTTAAGAGAAATTTCTAAGGTTCAAGCAATGGAAGATCACATCGAGCATCAAAAACAACTTCTCCAACTCTTAAAGGATAACCTCACTTTGGCACATAATAGAATGAAACAACAGGAAGTTCAACATCACAATGAAACAAGTTTCGATGTAGGTGACTGGATATTTCTACGACTACAACCATACAAACAAATGTCCCTAAATCAAGCTAAGAAGGATAATAAATTATCACCAAAGTACTATGGTCCATAAAAGGTGTTGCAAAAGATTGGTACATGGAATACAAATTGGAGCTTCCTTCATCTTCCCAAGTGCACCTAGTTTTCCATGTCTCATGCTTAAAGAAGATTATAGATGACAAGCTCCGAGTTCAAATAATATTGCTAGAACTTGACAAGGAAAGAAAAATAATATTGGAACCTGACGTAGTCACAGAAACAAGAAGTTGACAGGTACGGAATCGATCAATTTAAGAGTATCTCATCAAGTGGAAGAACATATCCACTGAAGATTCCACATGGGAGGATGAGAATTTTATACGGAAGTATCCAAAACTACTCAAGCATTGAGGACAAAATTTTTTTGAAGGAGAGGGGCATGTTAGGTCCTTATAATACTAGTGCATTCCCCCATTATTATTGCCATTGTAGCACCTTATTGTTATTATTGTGACCATTTTGTCCCCATATTGTTATTATTGTGACCCATAAAAGCCCACTATTGTTATTGTTGTGCCCTACAATATTATTGTTATGCCATCTCTAATTATATTGTGACCTGTTAGACTCTTATATATAGAAATGAGGTTTTTTCATTTGAATCGTCCAAGAATTGTTCCTTTGTGTAATGTAAAGGAGGTTGCCCCCTCGAAGAGGCTAATTGTGAAGTAATTGATGTATATCTTCTTCTATTTTGCGAGTTGGTTGCATAACAAAGTTCATTTACCTCAGAAATATTTTCATCATTGAAATATGCACTTTCAAACAAAGAATTCCATGAATATAATCCTTTGCAATAATGATTGAATTCCATGTGAAAAATATTTAAGGAATATATGCTACCACGAGGTAGTGTTTTGTACCAGAATTTAGCACCTTCCTCTAAGGAGTGAATGAACAACTTCATTTTCACATATTTAAAAACAATACCTACTTGTTCCATGTACTCATGAAATCCTTGAGGTGCTGGCCCGAACTTTCATCTATGTATCCACTAAATCTAGGAAAAGTGGTATACCATTCATGAACATCAGGGACCTGATTGGGATAGCCAGCAATAGAAGAAAATTCCAGTGGGGAAAATTTGTTGGCCAAGAATTTGATCAAGGAGCCCATTTTGAAAACCTCTCTAGGTGAGTGATCTCAAATTCAATTGCATGGGAAGTTATCTGTTGTTCAACATCAGAGCGAGTATGAGGTCTCTTGAAAGACAATATGATCAAATAAAGATATAGACAGTGGAGTCTCTATGATGTTTATAATGAAATTAAGACAGTGGAGTCGTCACGATGTTTATAATGAAATTAAGGCAGTGGAGTCGCTAGGGTGAGAGATATTCAACCCACACTTCCCTTGCTCACCCAACAGAGGGAATGTAAAAATTTGTTGTTCCCAAGGAAAAGTATTTCAAATTCGTTCCTCGACAACAATGTTAAAAATATGTTGTGGCTTTTTCTAACACTTGTAACACAACTGCTTTAGGAGATATGAAAGCTTCCTAGAGACAACCTCTGGTTTGATTGTAGACCAATGCCTAGGACATATTAAAGAGAGGAGTGCATTTGAATAATGTTAGTGAGGTCTTTCTGCTGCACTCCAATTGTAACTTGGTTTGAAAAACCTAATAAAAGGGGGCTTGGTTCAATAGCCCTTCATTAAAGTAAACGCAAGCCAATACATGGATCTAAATATAAACAAGGTAAATCAGGCCAATCTTAAAGAGGAATGTCTTGTTCTAGTGGCTGACATGCAACAACAGGAAAATTTAATATTAGCATTGTAGTAAAGTGAAGAGGAGAAAAGAGAGAAGAGAATTTGATGCATAGGGATGTAAACAATACAGAATCCTAAGAAACAATGTTTCGGCATAAATATGGAAGACTTAAGAGGCGAAATGGGAGGAATGGTGGACCACTAATTAAGGTCCCAAGCTCTATACATCATGAGTATATTTGTCACCAACTGACATTACTAAATCTGTGCACATTACAGGGACATAAGTAAATTTGTAGCTAACAAAGGTATTGTTACTACTTAGCACAAATATATAATCATAAAGCAGAGTGAAACCGACAACTTCATTACACTATTTCAGAGGGAGAAAAACATACATGAAGTGATAAACAAGGGAAAACATACTGCTAATTGATCTGCTTGGAATAACCAAAGAGTTTTATTAATCCTAAACATGAGTCCAATTCACCAGTCCATTTACATCTAGAAATGTATTTCTCAGTCCCTAGTAAACAGGTCGATAGAACCAAAATGGAATCACAAAATTTGGACCCTGCAAGTGTAGAATTATGGAACGTCAATTAAGGCTTTCTCCCCCTTATTTATAAGTAGAGGGGGATCTTTGGAAAGAAATTACAAAATATCCAAGCCTGAGCTCCAACTATCTAATAGACCAACTGTCTCAGCGTGCGAACACTGTTTCCCAAAATGATTGGATTTAGATTTGATTTCATTCTTTGAGATATAGAAATTATAGAATAATAAGAAAAGGAAAAAAAAATGGTGATGGTAGAGAAATATCTCCATGTTGTCTCTATGATGGTCTTGGATTAGGCCATGCCTCTACGTTGATGTGCCTTTCCTACTGCTTGATTTGTTCCTGTCGCTTCTTCCTTAAATTCCTAACTTCCCCTTACCTCCATTCAATACCTTCGTTGTCGAACCATTATGTATTTAAAGCTATGGTCCAACCACATTCTTTCCACATTACGTCTCGTACTCTCTCGTCCAGTTCCTTATCACTTTCAGTGTTAACGTCTTTAGTTATTCTCTTATAGGAATCAGGAATGATCACCAGTGATGGGTGTTGTTCTAAACATAGCTTCCGACCCATTACATCTTTTAAAGCTCTATACCATCTATCAAAACATAACATGCCTCATAAAATAGCGATAGTATAATATCGTGGATTATCCTTGTCCCAATATTTACAGGTAATTATTTATTCATCATATGACTGGGGGCTATGACCATGTGCTTAGCCCTAAGGCACTAGGGCCTTTAGAATCTTTTCTAGGGCTCTTTTTCCCTTTATAAATTTCTTCGTGATCTTTCCTTTAAGTTCCTCTAGCGACCACATGCTTAGCCAAATATTGGAGCTTGGCAGTCAACGATTTCATAACATGGTATTTGGTACACCCTTCAAGAACTTGCGATTGTGATAGCCCTTTAGTGCTCGGCCTCCAGCTCTTCCTTTGGATTTTTATGCCTTTGTGACCGTGGACCAGCCCCCGCATCATAGCTCCCTTATTGGCAATTTCTAATAGGGGATTGTTCTTGTTCCAATGTTACAAAATGTCAATTATTGACCTCTGACTGTGATGTCACCAATGCCATGTGTCCTCCATGTGAGTGGTGATACGTGTCACCCTGTTTTTCCCTCTTTGGAGCCATGAAAATGTTGAATCTGTATGCCATGTGTCCTCCATAGTGTCACATCATGATGATGTTAGACACCATGTGGCTTTATCAAGACCAATAGCATTGCACCATGCGACCCTTTAGAAAAGAGAGAAAAGGCCCTCATGCCCTTAGTCTTACACTGTGTGACTGCGATCACCGATTTCAACCTAGACCTCTGATCACCGATATACTATGTGCCTTTGGAACCTTTGATTGTCGATATAGTATGTGCCTTTGGAATGTTCTATCACCGATTTGTGATTTCAGCGATCGTTGATTCACCTTGCTCCGATGTTGGACCTATGACATTTGCGATCACAGATATGCCATATCACTGGACCTCCAATATGATATGTTGCCTAATTCTCTACTCACTGATCTCCGATATAAGACCTATGCTTCCCTCTTTCCAAAGGAAATAAAACCCCATCTTCAATAGGCCATATATTCTGATTCAGAAGTCCATTTTTGGACTTCCATATATTGTTGGAAAGCTTCTTATAAGAACTATCTAATGGAGAGGGCCTAATTTAGCTTTCAGTGCTTCTTTGGCTTGGGGGATGGATTCAAACCTCCCAACTCATTTTCCCTTTTGGTCAGCTGAAAACAAATTTTGCAGTGAGTGACTACATTAGCTGCAACTGGGGACAATCCCTTGCTGGCAGGCTGTTGAGAACCTGCAGACTAGAAGTAGTCTTCACCATTGAACATGGATTCAAAAATTATAATGCACTTATACAACTGGAAAATGTCCATGAAAGTTTATTAGTAGGGAGTCCTTTCCTCATCAAACTGAAATGCAGAAAAATAAATTCTAACAATTGGACATTAAAAGCTCAACTACAGAGCTTATTTATGTACAAATCCTACTTATGTATAGGGCATCAATTCACCTAAGTGAGTTCAACCCTCCAATGGTACCATGTCAACCTTTGGGTTCTAGATCTAATGCCTCCATGGTACTGATATTTAAAAATCACAACCAGCATACACTATGAAAAATATTTGGACAAAAATTTTGATATGTGTCCCCACCTTGGTAGTTCATGATCAACTCTTTTAGTTTCCTCCATGAACCTTCTAATGGGACTCTGTTCTTGAAAATGAGTGGCTAACATGATCATGCACCCCATAAGATCTTCAGACCAAAGATTTGACACATACCTTGGAATAGATGTATATTATTGTGGGCCAAAGAAAGATACCATGTAGTCAATTACTCAATCATGAAACCGATGAGGAAAATTGGTAGGTCTCTCCCTTTATTGAACAATTTCCAGGGAGTAATCTTTCTACAACAGGAAATCACAAACTTTCCTTGGCTCTTCTTCAAAAATATGTTGCTAAAATCCCTCTCCCCCCTTTCTTGTAAGTAGATCCCTTTAATAATCCGTGACCATCTCATCCTCCTGTGAATCATCTGAATCATAAATCAAAGGATTTTTTTGAACATGTTCTCCAGGTGAAGGATGTCAATCATAAAATGGAGCCTCTTCTTTCTATGCATCTTCCCATGACTGGGACTATTGTAGTTCCACATCACTCGAATTCACATCGCAATCATACTCCTCATAAAATGGAGAATCATCAAATTCATTTGAATAAGATCTCTAAGGGTTTATTTGCAACTCGATGATATTTCCTTATTTGTTTTTTTGATTGCTCAGAAATTCTTCTTGATGTGAGTAGATATCTTCTTGGAATGGAGTCTCGCAAACATCTTCAGTAGGATAATTTACCACATAAATATTTTCATCATTGAAATATGCACAACAATCTTCAAACAAAGCATTCAGTGGATATAATCCTTTGCAATAATGATTGAATTCCATGTGAAAACTCTTTAAGGAATATATGTTGCCACGAGGTAGTGTTTTGTACCAAACTTTAGCACCTCCCTATAAAAATGCATGAACAACTTCATTTTCACATCTTCAAATACAATACCTAGTTGTTCCATGTATTCATGAAAATCCTTGAGGTGCTGGTCTGACCTTCCATCTATGTATCCACTGAATCTAGGAAAAGTGGTATACCATTCATGAACATCAGGGACCTAATTGGGATAACCAGCAATAGAAGAAAAATCTAGTGGGGAAAATTTTGTGGTCAAGAATTTAATCGAGGAGCCCATTTTGAAAACCTCTTTAGGTGAGTGATCTCAAATTCAAACGTAGGGGAAGTTTTCTGTTGTTCAACATCAAAGAGAGTATGAGGCCTCTTGAAAGCCAACATGATCAAATAAAGACATAGATAGTGGAGTCGCCAAGATGTTTATAATGAAATTAAGACAGTGGAATCACCAGGATGTTTATAATGAAATTAATACAGTGGAGTCACCAGGGTGAGAGATATTCAACCCACACTTGCCTTGCTCACCCGATAGAGGGAATGTAAATATTTGTCACACTCAGGGAAAAGTATTTCAAATTCACTCCATGGAAACAATGTCAAAAAGATGTTGTCACTTCTTTTAGCACCTGTAGCACAAGTGCTTTAGGAGATATGAAATCTTCCTAGATACAGCCTTTGGGTTGAGTATAGACCAGTGCCTAGGACATCTTAAAGAGAGGAGTGCATTTGAATATTATCATTGAGGGCTTTCTGCTGCACTCCAATTATCACTTCGTTTGAAAAAGATAATAAAAGGGGGCTTGGTTCAATAGCCCTTCATCAAGGTAAACTCAAGCCAATACATGGATATGAATATATAGGGGGTAAATCGGGCCAATCTTAAAGAGGAATGTCTTGTTCTTGTGGCCAACACACAACAACAAACAAATTTAATATTAGAATTGTAGTAAAGTGAATAGGAGAAAAGAGACAAGGGAATTTGATGCATAGGGATATAAAAAATAGAAAATCCTAAGCAACAATGTTCCAACATAAATGTGGAAGACTTAAGAGGCGAAATGGTAGGAATAGTGGAGCGCTAATTAAGGTCCCAAGCTCTATACATCATGAGTGTATTTGTCACCAACTAACATTAGTAAATATATGCACATTACATGTACATAAGTAAATAAGTAAATAAGTAGCAAATATATAATAATAGATCAGAGTGAAACTGGTAGCTTCATTACATTATTTTAGAGGAAGAAAAACATACATGAAGTGATAAAAAAGGGAAACATACTACACATTGATATGCTTGGAATCACCAAAGATTTTAATTAATCCACAATGTGAGTCTAATTCACTAGTCCATTTACGTTTAGCAATGTATCGCTCAGTCCCTAGTGAACAGGCATATAGAACCAAAATGGAATCAAAGAATTTGGACCCTACAGGTGTAGAATTATAGAACCTTTATTAAGTCTTTCTTCCCCCTATTTATAAGGAGAGGGGAAGCTTTGAAAAACAATTACAAGATATCCCAACCTAAGCTCCAACTGTTTGATAGACTAGTTGTCTCGGCGTTTGAAGGCTACTTCCCAAAATGATTTGATTTGGATTTGATTCTACTCTTGGAAATATAGAAATTATAGAATAATAAGAAAATGAAAACATAATGTTAATGGGAGAGAAATATCTCCATGTTATTTTAGAGAATAGTCTTCTGAATTAATCACATCGTAAGGATTAAGCCAAAAGACTATTCTCTAAATTGATGGATCACAAAAGTCTTAGATCTCCACATTATCTCTGTGATGGTATCGATCAAGCCATGCCTATGCGCTAATGTGCTCCTTATGCTGCTCGGTAAGTTCTCGTCGCTTCCACCTTAACTACCTAACTTCCCCATACCTCCATTCAATACCTTGGTTGCCGACCCATTACATCTTTAAAGCTCTGGTCCAGCCACATTCCTGCCACATTATGCCTCGTACTCTCTCATCCAGTTCCCTGTCACTTTCAGTCTTAATGTATTTACTTCTTCACTTACAGGAACCGAGAGCGATCACCAGTGATGGTTGTAGTGATGTTCTAAACATAGCTACTGACCCATTACATCTTTTCCAACTATCAGAACAAAACATGCCTCATAAAACAAACTCAGTCTAATATCGGGGATTATTCCTGTCGCAATATTCACATGTAACAAGTCCTACGAAACAACGAACTAAGATCTCTTTAGGCCCCTTTTGATTTGAGCCCTTTTAGTATTTCTTCATCATATTAATGGGGGCTATGACTTGGTACTTAGCCCTAAGGTGCTAGGGCCTTTAAACTCCTATCTGGGGCATTTTTCCCTTTATAAAGTGCTTTTCGACCTTTCCTTTAAGTTCATCTAACGACTCCGCGCGTACCCAAATAATGGAGCTCGGAAATTGGAAATTTAATAACATGGTATTTGGTGCACCCTCCTAGAAATTGTGATTGCAATAACCCTTTAGTGCTCGACATCCACCTCTGCCTTTTCTTTTTTATGCCTTTGTGACCACGAACCAGCGCCCGCATCGGAGCTCCTTTATCAACGATTTCCAATCAGGGATTTAGCTTGTGCTAGTGTTACAAAATTCTGATTAACAATCTCCGACTGTGATGTCATCAATGCCATGTATCCTTTGTGTGAGCGGTGACATGTGTCACCCTATTTTTACCTCTTTAGTCCCATGAAAATTGTGAGTATGTGTGCCATGTGTCCTCCATAATGCCATGTCATGACGACGTCAGATGCCATGTGGCTTTATCGAGACCAATAGCATTCCACCATGTCGTCCTCTAAAGGAGAGAGAAAAGGCCTGGCTACCCTTGGTTTCGCATTGAATTTCTTTGTTAAATGCTTTTAGGCATTCTCCAAATAGTTTACACCATCGACACTTTTTCCCCACATTTCCTTTATAGTGGTCTGTCATGGATTCATGATTGTCGATTTGCGACATGTCTTACACTGTGGGATTGTTGATCACCGATTTCAACCCAGACCTTTGGTCACCGATATACTATGTGCCTTTGGAACCTTTGGTCACCGATATACTATGTGCCTTTGGAACCTTCGATCATCGTTTTGCAATATCAGTGATTGTTGATTCGCATTGCTCCACTGTTGGAACTTTGATATTTGTGATCACCGATATGCCATATCGATGGCACCTCCAATATGCCATGCTACCTGATTCTCTGATTATTGATCTCCGATATCGGACGTCTGCTTCCCTCTTTCCAAAGGCAAAAAAAACCCTCAACTTCAATATGCCATATATTCTGATCCAAAAGTCTATTTTTGGACTTCCATATACCACTGAAAAGCTTATTCTAAGCACAACCTAATGGAGAGGGTTTGATTTAGCTTTGAGTGCTTCTATGGCTTGGAGGATGATTGTAAACCTCTCTGATCCTTTGCCCTCTTGGACAACTAAAAACAAAATTTTCAATGAGTGACAACAGACCACATGATGGATCTTCTGCTTCTTTAAAAGGATTTCCTCTACCTATAAAGGGACAAAGCCAATAGCTTGAATAAACCTTAGCAATACTTGGGAACCACTAAAGAACATCTCCACAGAAATACCAACCACATGAATTGACCTTTGACACAAACTCACTAACTAAGGATATGAGAAACTTCGTGTCATTCAAAGTCTCAAACCCCTTAAACATTGATCACACTAGATGTAACCCTAGTAAGCAAATGATACTATAATCAACAACCCAAGCATAAATAACTAGACCCCACCTCCAACACATGATAGACCTTGTTTCCTAGGGTTCCCATACCACTCCTGTACTCAAAACACCCATTCCAACTTTTCCAAGAGGACAGTGACTCAGAAGACACAAACCCAATGAGGCTGCAAAACTCACATAGACCCCAACCCTCAGAAGATGAGACACATTCATTAACTGAGATACAAGACCCTGAATTCTTATACCCACATAAAAACCATGTAAATCAAATTGTTTTGGAAACAACAAGACCAAAAGAGTTACACAAGGCATACCAATTCCAGTCATTGGTAATAAAACCCCACAGAAAGTCACCAACTCCCTACCTAGACACAATCGAGCCCGAAAAATTCTACCCTGTGACCAAGAATTGGAAGCATGTAACAATAATTCTTCTTTTTGGAAAACAAAAGTCACTCAAAACAAGACCTATTGAATCCCATAGCCTTATAATTGGGGGATTCACCTCCCTCTCCAAAGAATTACGAGTCGTGACTATAGATCCACTACTGAACCAGATACACAGAATAATCATAGCTCCTCCATCCCTACCTTCGCAAATGACTTCCATTTACATCTCCATCACCTGATAAACACCATGCTGACTATAGGGTTACATTCTCCTACATGTGAAGTGACAAGAACGTATGTCCTCCATTAATGCCTTGTTAATACATGGATGGTGGTGGGCATGAAGATACAAGCCCCTTGCTTCCCTTCATAACAGCCCCATCAAGGATATATCTTTTATTTTCAAGAAGAAAGGAAAAGTACAATCTCTGTGTATAGTGAAACACCAAACAAGGTTCTTTTAATCATGTTGATTCTAAAATTTGTTTAAAATAAGGTTCAACAACAATATTATTAAAAAGTAGTGTTACAAAATCACTATTAGAAAGTAGTTTTTAAAATGCAAGGAAAATCATATGGCTAGAAAGGTAGAGAATCTATTAGTCATCCTCTTTTCTAATTATTTTACTTTTATTTAAAATTTCAGTCAACAAACATATGGGATTCCTTAGGAAAAGGATTCAATAATACTATTTGTAAAGCAAAATCATTCATTTCACGATCCTGAAGAATTACCAAATCCCTGAAAAACTCTAAGCTATTATATCTATGTGGTATCTTTCATGTCCCTTGCAAGCATTTGCATTTACATTCTTTGTAAGGGTATCAGTGTATACTTCTTTTGTTTTCCATTCTTGGATAAATGAGTTGAATCATTACTGGATTATTTGGAAAAATATTTAAGTCATTGTACACCAGTATTGTACACCTAAGTCAACAAGGGAGGAATAACCCAGACCGAGGCTCTTTAATAGCCCAAGTTGTTTGGTGAGGCTACCCTTGATGGGTTTATAGGATCTGTTGGCCTTGGTTCTTTTCCTCTTACAAAGAAGTGAATGTGGGTAAACTAATCCTAATCTAAACTATGGTTATCCTATTCTAAAATAAAACTAATTCTACACTAAATTATGAATAAAGTAAACTATAAGTAAATTATCAGGTTAGCTATACAAATTCAGAGAGGAAAATCAAACAACCTAAACTTGATATGCATATAAAAGAAAAAGGTTGAATTTTTCAATGTTAATGAACTACGATATGCTAAGAAATTATAATTTATATAATTCATTTAGAAATTAGAATTAAGAAATATAATACTATAATCCTGTTATAGAATCAATCTATAATACAAAATTTACAAAATTATGTTACACCAAATAAATAGGCTAGAACATAACATAACTTTATCAAAAGAACAATGCACTGTCAATAAACTCACTACAACAGCCCATTAGTGCTAGAAATAGTACCAAAATCAAGTGTTTTTGAGCATGCGAATTGGCTTAAGTTGGTGTCAAGAAACCTCACGCAAACTGGCATCTTCATTTGGGTGTTGTGCATAGAATGAGAAACTATTTATTCCATTCTTGCTTCCATTGTTGTGTCCATTTGTACTTCTAGTTTTTCTCCCAATTGTGCTTCCTATTTTTCTTATTGTATGGCATCGAAAAAACCTTCTTTTTTGGCCTCCTAATTAATGCCAAGTTATGCTTCCATTATAATGTCCTTTGTTGCATCAAGTTTTGCTTCCAATATGGTATCGCTTGTTGTATCTAGCTTTTCTTCCATTATGGCATCTTCTTTAGCTTCTAATATGGCTTCCATTATAGTGTCTTTTGTTGCTTCTAATATTTCTTCCATTATTACTTCTTTGGTTTCTAACTGAATTTCTTTTGTCTTTTCTTCTTAGGTAATGCCAAGTTTTCCCACTAGTATTGATTCCATTATTACTTCTTGGTTTGCTACCTAAATGGATTATTTGTTTTCTTCTTTGGGAACGTGAAGTTTTGCTTCTAATATTTCTTCCATTATTTCTTCTTTCTTTTCTCCTTGAATTTCTTCTATTTTTTCTTCTCAGGTAACACCAAGTTTTGTTGCTAATATTGCTTCCATTACTACTTATTTGTTTACTACCTAAATTGATTCTTAGGTAATGCCAAGTTTTTCTTCCAAGATTTCTTCTAGCGTGTTTCTAGTTTGTATTCCATTGTTGCTTCCTTTTTTGCTTCGCTTTTTTCTTCCATGTTAGACTCATGGTTTGCTTCCTCTTAGTTGGAAGGATTGCTTCCTGTTTAGCACCCAGGTTTTCTTCTTTTCTAGGTCGAAGGTTTGCTTCCTTTTAGTGTTCAGATTTTCTTCATAATTAACCTCCATTTTTTCTTCATGTTAAGCAACCAATTTAGCTTCATATTTTGAGCCAGTAATAGCTCTATGGGTTCCAATTTAATGTTGAATTTTACTTCCATTTTAGAGCCACATTCTTCTTCTATTTTAACTCGTGATGCTTCCTTTATAGCTTCCATTTTTTTATTTAATATTTTTTTATTTCAATAAGATTAGTTAAGTATATCATGCCTCTTAAATAACTTATATGATTATAGAGCAAGTCATATTGCATTTAAAATATTTTATAGCATATCATTTATAAAGAATTTTTAGTGAAATGTACATATATACAAACTAACAACATTTTATTTTAACTATAATCAATATTTTTTTATTATTAATAAAAAAAATTGATCATCATCATTAGCTACACATAATGCAGGCCCAGATTCACATCATACATATTTCCAAAGAGGAGCTCTTTCAGATATCTTATAGTTATAGACCACACCAGAATATTGGAATAAAATAACAAGATATTTTATTTTTTAACTATAACCAATATTCTATATTATTAATAAACAAAGTTGTCGGCTTGTGACTGGAAACACATAACGCAGGCCCAGATAATACATGTCCAAATGTTATAATTCAAAATGATGCAACTCAATATGGTACTACAGGTGAATTGATACATATGATAATAAACATGAAAAGAGGCATCATAACAATTTATCAACAATGATCCATGATGGAGTCTATATGATCAATGTCACTAGCTACTACCAATAGATTTCTCATCATCATCATCATCATCATCATGTTTATCATGATCATCAACATCACGATGATCATTAATCTCATCATTGTCGTTGTCTACCTCAGTCTCCATATACCTTTTCATCATCGTTTCAAATGTTCGAACCAAACCCAACATAATACGGATCGATATCAGGATCAACTAGATCATCTGGAAGATCCATGTTCTACAAAAAAAAAGCATTCAAAATGAAAAATTATAATTTATTTCATGCAATATTTCATATTTTTTGTTATCTTTCTAATATTACAACATATAAAACAAAACCATAATCATATTACTTCATATCAAATTGCACATATATACCATAATAAAATTTTAATTAAGTTAAGCTAATATTTCATTCTAATGAGGTAAAACATGTAACAATTCTAATAAATGTTAGTAACTTGTGGAGAAGGCTAGCTAATCGAAATCGAGCCACTATTTGCCAGAGGAAGGAGCATGTGCAGTAGCAAGAATGGGACAAGGGTCAAGGACAAACATAGAGCTAGTCCCTAGAACAACAATGGTGGAAAGGATTCTTCTTTTGAGCATGTCGTTGTGGAGAGAGGGGGCATGGCACTCCCCTCCTAGGTTATTTTACGAGATTTGGAGCAATCTCGCTCCCTGATCACCCCTACAACTGCTATACCAGAGGCTTGAAGATAACCTCTATAGGGATAGAGGTTATCGAATCCATGGGGATAGAAGGAGGACTGTGTGGCTCGAGGACAAGACACATTTTGCATTGGGGGCCTATTAGAGCCCATAATTTCTTTTGTGAAATTTCGTTGAAACAATTAAGATTTTCTATTGATAATTATTGTAATTTGGAAAAGTTGTTACAACTTTGTCTTAACCTTGGAAATTGTTATCAAATTATTAATATGTATTTTCAAATTAGATCACATGAGAATCAAGAGATTCTCATGATGATATTTATCAATATAATATGAAATCATAAAGAAGTGTGCTTTCTGCTTGCGCTAGATAGACAAATGGAAAACAAATAGATAATGATACAAGAGGAGAGTACCGACATTGTAATATTTTATGTTTCATTAAATCTCAATCATTCATGGTGCCATACCTTTCTATTGACTAGATTGTGTGTTTTGTATTGTCCCATCCCCTGCTAGGAAGGAAATACCCTCCTTCTTAGTAGGGATCACTGGCTAGGAAGGTACTATAGTTGTTTGATTTATTTCCTCTTAGTTATAATTCATGTGTGATTGATGTTACTATTATTATTATTCGTGTTGATGCTTTAATGTTTTTAGAATCCTAACCTTTGTATTGTGTAACAATATAGGTCCTGGACCGGTCCCTCTGTTAGTGTGATAATTATTTAATTCTTGTTACAGTTTGATGGTGTATTTATTTCATTTGAAAGTGTGTTTCAAAATTTGTTGAGAGAATGGTTTCTAGGAGTGTTGTTCATTTCTGAATAAGAGGGACAATTTGACAGAGTGGTTTATTTCTTGAGAGTATAATATCTAGAGTGTTGAATTGCTAAGAGTGTGATTAAAACAATTGAGTTTGAGATTAATTAGCACTAGTCATCATTTTTCCTTGCATATATTTTGCATAATATCCTTTCACTAACAAAACCTACCCAGATATACAATTAATGTGAAGAGCTGGAACTATTTTTCCAAATTAAAAGGACAATTGTTCTACCCAACAACAAGCTGAAGAAAAACATATACACAACTTTCACATAATGCAAGTCGAAGCAAAATTTGGAATGTTGTATGAAATCAGAAGCAAAATTATTTAAGGTTAAAAGTAAACATATAATAATTCAAAAGTGTGTAAAATAATTAAATAAGCAATATACAATTTGATTCAATTACATTGACCAATAAATGAAATTTGGGCATACATTTTCGTGAAGTAAGGAAATTTTGGCTTGTTTCACAAAAATACACACGAAGCCTTCATTTCAAGGCCAAATTGAATGATTCAACATGGAGAGTACTTTTTTACTCATAATTAACATTAATTTTGCACATAGAAATGTTTTTTGTGCAAAAATATACCAAATTGGATCAATTTCGTAGGATTAAAGTCAAGATTTGTGTGTCTCAAATAAATGCACACTAGGACCTGTACTTAGTTGACTGCATGATAATGATCATTCCAACCTAAATATAGAGCATTTTATGCAACATACCTGTTAGAAATTAATTAACTAAGCAATGAAATACACAAAATATTGCGGAAACACAAATACAAAAACGCATAAAACAAGAGATACACAGATATACATGGTTCACCCAATATGGGCTATATCCATGAAGAAACAACCAGTCCTTCATTTCATATTATCCAACGAAATGAAGATATACAACCTACATTGGATCCGTTGTAATTTCCTCTTTGCTCTCATAGAATTTCCTCTCTCTTTCTTTCTCAAAATAATAATACGCAATCGCAATACAATTACCTCATATAGGTCGAGGGTTTCCTTCTAGGGAAAAAACTGTAAATTAACATACCATAAGATCATATGCCTAATGAATGGATTATATTGACTATGAAATTACAATATTTACAAGGCAAAATTTCATCTATTTTTAGCTTTAGGGGGGCTTCCCTCAAACCCTTGCTGGGGGGGGAATCATAAAGTCATCATCGTCCCCCCTAGGACCCCCTAACAGTGATTAAAGAAGAAGCATTACCACCCCATTTTGAATAGGGATCCAACATAGTTGACACAAAAAACCTCTGAAAAATCAGGAAGATAATCAAGCTTCACACCCAACAATCTCCCACTTGGATACTGACTATATAAACTCCATATATGATTCACTTGCTGGAAAACAAATCCACTTGGACATGGTTTTTTATCATATTCACCATCATACTTGAAAACCAATTGAAACTGAGCATAATATTAGTTTCTCCTTGGTTACAACTTTTGTTAACCTATCTACAAGATTATGGTTAATGTGTATCTTTTCCAACTTCAATTTTCCATCTGTTAAAGTTGACCATATGAAATCATACTTGAGCTATATATGTTTAGTCTTGGAATGAAATGTTGAGTTCTTTGAAAGATGAATGACACTCTAGTTTTCACTGTATAACCTGGCCATATATTACTTCTTTCCCAATTCATCCATACACCTTTGTAACAAAATCATTTATTTACAATCCTGTGTAGCAACAACATACTCTTCTTCTGTTGTTGAACGTGCAACAATGTTTTACAATTTTGAAACCCATCTGGCAGTTGTTCCACCTACATAAAAACATACCATGTGGTGCTCCTCCTGTTATCTCTATCACTTGCTATATCTGCATCAACATATCACTATAGAGAAATGTTTGAACCACCAAAGCATAATTCTTGATTTTTGGTACCTTTCAAATACTCGAGAATCCACTTTACTACCATCCAATGCTCTTTTCTTGGATTGTTCATATACCTACTTACAATTCCCACTGCATGTGCAATATCAAGCCTTGTGCATACCGTTGCATACATTAAGATTCCAACTATTGATGCATATGAAACTTTATACATATAATCCATCTCTTCCTAAGTCTCGAGGAACATCTCCTTACTTATTTTGAAATGTTTAGCCAAATGCATACTAAATTGTTTTTCATTCTGCATATTAAATATTTCCAACATCTTTTCTATGTACTCACTCTGAGACAATGTTATTTTGTTATTTTTCCTGTCTCTATTCATTCTCATACGAAGGATTTGTTGTGCAACACCCAAATCCTTCATTGCAAAAGAATTTTCCAGTTTTCCTTTGAGCACATTTATTTTTTGCATATTAGACCTTGCAACAAGCATGTCATATACATACAATAACAATATAATATAGCTGCCATAATTTTTCGTTTTAAGATAAACACAATGCTTAGAGTGACATCTAGTATTATTAACCTTGTTCAAACATAAAGTTGTCAAATTCTAGATACCATTTCCTTGGAGCCTGTTTTAAGTCATAAGTTGTTCTTCAATTTTAACGCTAACTTCTCCTTCCCTTTGACCTCATACCCTTGTGGTTGTTGCATATATATTTCTTCCTCTGAATCACCATGGAGAAAATATGTCTTTACATCTAACTGCTTAAGATGAAATATTTTGCTTCCAGTAGACTTAAAATAGTTCTGATTGAATTCATTTTAACAACAGGAAAAAAAAATACATCAAAGTCTATACCTTTCTTTTGTGCAAACACCTTGACCACAAGTCTACCCTTATACCTCTATTTATATCCATCTTCTTCCTTCAACCCGTAAACCCACTTATTCTGTAATGTTGTTTTACCTGTAGGAAACTTGACTAAGTCCCAAGTCTAGTTATACATCAAGGGGTCCATCTCTTCTTCCATGGCTTGCTCCCACTTATTCTTGGTTTCTAACTGCATTGCTTCTTCATATCTTTCCGGTTCACTAGAATTAATTGAAAATGCATAATATAACGAAGGAGAGTATTGTTTAGGGCGTCTACTTATCTTAGTAGATCTTATAAAATCAATTTCAAGTGTTGGAGGTGCATTTTTCTATTGTGGTTGTTGTTGTTGTTGTGGTTGTTGATGATTATGATTTTAAGGAACCTTTACTTTCTCTGTGATCTCATCAAGCACTGTGTATTCTTTATTTTGTTTTACCCGTTTCTTTCCCTACATCTGATCCTGATACAAGAACTTTTCATTGAATATGATATCTCTAGTCCTAATGATTTTGTGATTTTCATAATAATATAAGTGATAACTAAAATCATTTACACCATACCCAATAAAGGTACATTTCCTTGATTTTTCCTCAAGATTTTTTCTATTTTATTTATTGATGTGGACAAAGGGTTCACAACCGAAAGTCTTTAAAAATGAGTAGATTTTTGTTTTACCTATCCATGCCTCCTCTGGAAAACCACCATCCAAGGAACTTGAAGGCCCTATGTTTATTAGATAAACAAAAGTATCTACAACCTCTACCCAAAATTGTAAGGGAAATCCTACATGCAATCTCATGCACCTTGCACTCTCCATGATTGTCTTGTTCACCCTTTCTGACACACCATTTTCCTATGGTGTTCCTGGAACTATCTTCTCTCTGTGAATTCCATGCTCTGAACAATAGTTATCAAACTCTTTGTTGCGGTATTCACCTCCATTGTGTGATATGAGACACTTGAACTTATTTCCTATCTCATTCTCAACCAAAGATTTCCATTTCTTGAAAGTATAAAATACATCATATTTATTTCAAATAAAATAAATCCATGTTTTCGAAGTTGCATCATCAATAAAAGTAACATAATAGCGAGTGCCGCCGAGAGATGATCCATGAGTAGGTCCCCATACATATGTATGCACAAGTTCTAATTTTTCGCTCTTCTTTTCCTTTCCAACTCTAATAAATATGATTCTCTTATGTGTTCCATAAACAAAATCTTCATAGAAATCCAAATCAACATGCTTCAACATGGCAAATAATATTCTTGAGTGAATAATCTGCATCCCCTTATCATTCATGTTACCGAGCCTATGATGCCAGAGTGCCATATATTCTCTAGTAGAGGTTAAAGCATTAACAAAATTAGAAATATCATTGCATAAATTCAACATACAAACCTTTTCTCCTTTTTCTATTATCAAGGCTCCTTTAGTGACCTTCCAGGTTTTGTTTGTGAATGTAGTTACACAACCTTCACCACCTAAATCCCCTGTTGAAATCGTATTTTTCTTCAGATATGGAACATTCCTTACCTCCTTCAATATCCATTGGTTTCCATTTTTTTGGTTTATAAAAACCTTACCCATTCTGATGATTTTATAGGGTTTATCATCACCCAAATGAACGTGTCCAAAATCTCCTTGAACGTAGTCATGAAAATGCTTCCTATCAGGTGTGGCATGGAATGAGGCCCTTGAATCTACCACCCAGGCATCAATAATATTATCTAATGAAATAATCAAATCATCTTGCAAAACATCACCTGTGAGATTTGTGTTATGATTGTTCTCTTCCTATCCCATCCTCTATCTAGAACTCCTTGTTGAGGGAGAGCCTCCCAACCTCTCTTTTCTTCATTACCCCTAGAAAACAAATAGAGTGTAGGTTGAAGTCCTTCCAGAACTTCCTGTATGGAACAACAGACCTTCCTTCCAAGAATATAAGAATATAGTTCTTTAGTTGGAGCATCCAACCTTTCAGAATTTTTTTTAATTGTCCGAGAGGGAGGCAAGACTGGCTATTCTTCTCTTAGGTCCTAACTTCATGAGCTATCATTTGGAGCATAACTCAACTACTCTCTGGTTGAATAGCTCTATGAAGTGGATAGAACTACTTTTATCCTTCTCACTCTATGAATTCCATACTGTGGGAGGGATGCATGATAGTGACTAGATTGTCTCTATCCAGGGTTGGCGATAGTAGGGACTTATATGTTAATTCCAAGATTCTGGTCCAAGGGGTTGAACAACTATGGGGTAGTGGGAATTGTACTACATTCCATCCATCCTATTTGAGCATGAATTTTTCATTAGCTAGGTAACTGGTTTAACGCCCTCTTGATAAAGGTCGTTGTTGAAGGGGTGCCCTTTCCCTCGACAATAAAATTCCTTGCCCGATCGAAGTGGAGACAATAATATCTCGAGTTAGGCTAGCCAAGAGAGAGTATAAATTGTTACTAAAGTAGTGTGGGGTACTTGCTTCCCATTGTTGGTAGCAACATATATAAAGCATATGTTTATGTCTCTACATGTTGTATGTCTATTCAGTCGCCGAGTGTCTCGCTTGTTTGTCTTGTATGGATAACAATTGTTCTTTACCCACCCATATGTATCTTATTTCTTGGGCTTTCAAAAAGTCTTGATGGGATGTATGTATTTAAATCGATGTCATCTATGGGTTCAAATAGTTTGGGGATGGTCTCAACCTTTTCAAAACTTTCATTTCCCTGAAGCCATAGTCCCACCCTCCCTATAACAATCAAAAGGTTAGCATCGTCATCATATTCACATAGTAATCATAATCAAAAGATGAAAAATAATCACCCTCAATAAACTAAATGGGGAAGGGTATGTCTTGCTCAATCTGACCTTGTTTGTTTCCTACACACGTTCATTTTGCGATAATCACAAATTCCTTGCCATCAACCCAAAAAAGATCCAATAGGAGGAGTATGGCCCCCACGAAAAAATGTGAAATTCGAAGCGATTGACCCTAGTTTGATCAAGAAATAAGTAAGAAGACCATCCATGCCATGGAGAAATCAATAATGGGTAGTTGGGGGCTATGGTTCGATCAACCCCAGCTAAACGCTTCATGGGTCATTCAGATGGTTCGCGATATGGGTAGCTCAGAAGACTAAAATAATTCATAGGCTGGTAAGACGTCTATCAGATAAAGAAGAACAATTCTTGGAAAATTAATTGTGATATGGGATAACAAATGCCCCATAAGGCATTAGTTCCAATATCATAAGTGCTTTGTCCATATTAATGAGCACAAATTGATTAATTAATCTAAGTGATTTATAAGTAGACATTAACATATATTTCTTGCCAAAGATCGTATCTCTAGACTTGGACTATTATTTCTTGTTGAATCCGTCCTCCCTAATGAATGACAAGTATATCTCAATTAACAACGAGATTTCTTATCGTTTCTTATGTGTCTTGGAAAACGTATAGTAGGTGCAAATTCCCCTAATTTGAAGTCTATCATACGATTTGTTACATAAATGGTAATGTTCCCTCCCATTATGAACTACAATTGTATGACTGATCAGTGCGGGTACAATGACAGATGCCCAAGACCAAGTAACTATTATCTTTTCTACTTCTTTTGTGTTTATATTTTTAATTTTCCTTAATGAATGATTAGCCAAAGAATTTTTTTTAGTGAACGTGCCATGATCAATTTACCTTTCTTTCCTATTTTTTTATGGATATATCAAACCATTCTTACTCACATCGATGAAGGATTGAGGCATCACTGTATCTATTCCTCTTTCAACTTTTCCTTCCAAGTGCACTATAGCCCGAGGGGATTACAAGCTTTTTCCTGTCAATTGTGGTTCGTCCTTCCCCACCTCCCATGAGGATGGTCTACAGGGTTAATATTTACTCCTCTTACCTCAAAACGCTTACCCAACCAACATTTAGCTCTGGGTTTATCGAAATTTCTATTTTTTACAATGATATTACCAACTTGTCCAATTGTGGTTGAGCAATTCTTAGATATTAAACGAAATTCTCGATGGTAATCTTAATGTGGCTGATCGATCTTCTTTTGTGATCAATTATACTACAACACCTACTGCTCTAGGCAATTGTCCACCATTTCCAAGTGTTATTTCTATGTTGTGTATAGTCGTGCCTAAGGGAGTATTGGTTGAAATCCATAGTGCTTATGCTTAGAGTGGTAAATTAGATACATGCTATAGGCCAAGAAACTAAGAAGAAATGTAAAGAATGGGATTTCTTGAAACTAGCATATTGGAAGATAAACCGACTGAAATAACAATGAGCAACCACATTGTTGTAGGTTTCTTCCTCGTGACCAAATTTGTAACTTGAATTTGCAGATTTATTCTCAATAGTTTCCCTTATCAAACTAGAAGTTACCAAATAACCATGCATATCACATAATAGAGATCCATTGAATATGCTAGCTACACCCAACATGTGGAATTGGATGCATAAGCATATTGTGCTCAACCTAGAATACAATCATGAAATTAAAAGTACTAGAGATTCCTAGAGGAATACCGTTAGAGAAGCTTCCTTGACCAATAAGGTGGATCAAGAAAATGGTAGTAGAGACTACAATAGGAGTTGAGTATGCAACAACAATCCAAGGACACATACCTATACGGAAGCTAATCTCCCACTCATGATCCATATAGAAAGCTACACCAAGTAGGAAGTTTAGAATGATTAGATCGTAAAGACCCTCGTTGTATAGCCATTCATTGATAGAAGTTGCTTCCCAGATGGGATAGAAGTAAAATTGTAGTTTCTGCAGAAAGGTAGGAATAATGGTAATAAAGATACTATTTGTTTCTAATATAAGAAGAGAACTGGAAAAGGTTCACGAATACCATCAATATCTATCGAAGGAGCTATGATGAAAGAAATAATGAATACAAAGGTTTCGGTCAATAGGGTAGGGATCATTAAGACACTTAACCATCCAATGTAAAGATAGTTTCAGTGCTAGTGATCCAGTGACAAAAGTGACTCCATAAATTTGTGATTTCGTGTCTTTCTATAATTGTGGTCATGGTTAGAACTTCGTTTATAAAATCATTAGAGGCTCCCAAGCACAAGGCTTTTTATTTAACCGTATAATATGATCCATGTGTCAATGCTAACCAATATTTGGGTGTAATTTTAATATCTATCCCAATGGGATAGACACTGATCTATACTATATGGATACAATATAGAGGTATTCTAGATAGACTCTATATTTTTTTACATATATTCCACACTCTATGGATCTCTTTGTGGTTAGATACTCTATCAAATTCTTTATTCCTAGTTCCAGAAATGGAAGATCAATTTGAATGAGAATAGATAGGATCGAATCAATATTTTTTTTTTTCACTATAATGAAGTGCAACACAATTCTGGAACCAAATTATTAATAAATTGATATGAGTGGAATATCAATTTATTATAACCTTTCTGGAGAAACCGTAGTGCAATAGT
>APFE030385903.1:0-12736 GCA_000404065.3 Pinus taeda | reverse complement strand
GACCAATTTATAGTTAACACCCAAGAAACCCTTGGCAACATAATAAATACACTAATCTTCAAGAAAAAATATATTACGTGAATTGTATATTTGAAAAAAGTATTAAAGTCCATCTTTAAAAATCTCATGAAAATTTTAAAAGAAGTGTTTCTCTTTAAATTCATTCAACAATTTTCAAGGAAACTTTATTTTTACATGGAGTGCTTTGATAGGAAAATTAGAACCATGGAGCATGAGCTAACTAATTAGTATCTTTTTTTGAAGGATGTTCTATGTTAAAACATTATTAGTTAAAAGTGAACTCAATCTCTCTCAAAATAATAAATATCCTTCAAAACATCCTTCTATAATACCTTGAAGGTTCTACATCAAGGGGAAAATCATTAGTTACTAAAATAATTACAAAAACCAAGTAATAATTAGAAGTGAATCCTTAACTCAGGACCTAATGACCAATTTATAGTTAACATCCAAGAAACCCTTGGCAACATAATAAATACACTAATCTAACACCCAAGAAACCCTTGGCAACATAATAAATACACTAATCTTCAAGGAAAAATATATTACCTGATGTATGTTGCTCACAAAGCTACCAGAAAATTGGGTTGGAAGCCAAAAGATACTAAGGAGCAGAATGCCTTTTGTGGAGGATAACTCCGGACGAGTGCTACAAAGTTTTTAGACCATAGAGAAAGGGTGAGTGCTACAAAGTTTTTAGACCATATAGAAAGGGAAAGTGTGAGATGAGAGGTTTAGGAGGGTATTCATCTGTTCAAATGACTACACGGTTGGGATCTAACAGTTCCAAGGAATAAAACTTGGGTCAAATCTTTACACAAAACCTATTATGCATGAAACTTGGGTCAAATCTTTACACAAAACCCCTATTATGCATAGTAAAAGCGCATATCTATATATATATACTTCTTTTATATGGAAGGAAAACATTTCTTTTTCTGGAGGTTAATTTGGATTTAGGAAAATAGAGTTTGAACGAAATCATTGATTACAGAAAATTTATTAGCATAAATACAATGATCATTCCAACAAATATAATTATAATGGTCATAAAATGGATGTATGTTATGTTATAATTTTTTCATGGTAAATTTTTTTAATTTATTTATTTATAACTAGCTATTAGAATTTATGATGATTCTAAAGGCCCTAACACTTTAAGGCTAAGCGACAAGTCACGGTGCTCGGTTTTATGTGATACACTTTTCAAGGGGCTAAACAAAAGGGGCCAAGGAACATCAAAACTCTATTTTTGTAATGTTTTTAAGAATAAAAGTCACGATGAGAAAAAGATCTCATAGTGTAATATAGAGAGTTAGAAGAAGGATGAGTTGGAAGCTATGTTACAGCAAACCACAAAGGCCATCACAATTAATCGCTCCCAGGTCTAGAAAATGGAGAATTCAAGCAGTTAAGGCGGAAAGCAATAGGGGAACCGACTGAGTAACGAAAGAGGCATATCGTGGCAGAGATGTGGCTTGATTAGGGCCCATCATAGGAAGTGGCATGGATAATGCTTATGGAATAATGCTTATGGGTTGGTATAATGTGATATGTGTACTATTGGATAGGATTAGATGAAATGTTTGCAAGTTTATTTTGTCTTGTTTTCTAAATAAGACTTGGAGGTAGTTGGGATAGGATGTCTAATGAAATTTTGATTCTAAAGGCTAGAGTTTGACACTTGTAAGCCCAATCAATATATGGGCAGATTTTGGATATATTTTAATAACTTATATAACTTAATATTACATATTTATGTTTAAATTATGAATGGTTTTTTGTCGTGTTTGATGGGTGCTTGGGACCAATATTATAAAAACTACTATCCATGCACACTAATAGAAGTCTCTCCCTTAGTTGCCAAAAAAACACAAGCTCTAAATACCCTCCACAATAGCATTCAATGTTGAGGTCAAGTGCATATAGCAAACCCAAAACCAATGCACACTCAGAGAGACACTGAGTCCAAGGAAAATGAATTGAATTCCTTCCTCTTTTCAAATGAAATTCAATAACTATTAACAAATGAAGATTAAGGCTAGTTTAAGGAGGTCACAATTTTGTCTGAAAAATAGTAGAAATTTGAACACTATTTTGACAAATCTAACAGAAATTTTAGGAAATCTAGATTACATTGGTGTAAAAACTACTATCCATGCACAATAATAGAAGTCTCTCCCTTAGTTGCCAAAAAAACACAAGCTCTAAATACCCTCCACAATAGCATTCAATGTTGAGGTGGAGTGCATATAGAAAACCCAAAACCAATGCGAATTCCTTCCTCTTTTCAAATGCAATTCAATAACTATTAGCAAATCAAGATTAAGGCTAGTTTAAGGAGGTCACAATTTTGTCTGAAAAATAGTAGAAATTTGAACAATATTTTGACAAATCTAATAGAAATTTTAGGAAATCTAGATTACATTGGTGTAAAAACTACTATCCATGCACAATAATAGAAGCCTCTCCCTTAGTTGCCAAAAAAGCACAAGCTCTAAATACCCTCCACAATAGCATTCAATGTTGAGGTCGAGTGCATATAGCAAACCCAAAACTAATGCACACTCAGAGAGACACTGAGTCTAAGGAAAATGAATTGAATTCCTTCCTCTTTTCAAAATGCAATTCAATAACTATTAGCAAATGAAGATTAAGGCTAGTTTAAGGAGGTCACAATTTTGTCTGAAAAATAGTAGAAATTTGAACAATATTTTGACAAATCTAATAGAAATTTTAGGAAATCTAGATTACATTGGTGAAGCTGTCCAAGGAAAATGAATTGAATTCCTTCCTCTTTTCAAATGCAATTCAATAACTATTAGCAAATGAAGATTAAGGCTAGTTTAAGGAGGTCACAATTTTGTCTGAAAAATAGTAGAAACTTGAACAATATTTTGACAAATCTAATAGAAATTTTAGGAAATCTAGATTACATTGGTGAAGCTCTTTTAGTAGCTTTTTTGAAAAACCTTGAATCCATTTCCACTATAAAAAAATATTTAAACACACCTATAATTAAATTTTTTGAAAACAAAAATGATTAAATTCTAGCCCAAAAAAATAACTTTCTCAACCTCAATAGAAAACACAGCGTATTGTCATCATTCCTGGCTGATTGTCCTAGTTCCTTGCTGAAGACAATGTCAAAATTCCTGGCTGAATGTCCCAATTCCTTGCTGAAGTCAAAGTCAAAAGGTTGGACATTATCTGAGTTCACACTGCAACTACACTTCATTTATTTAGGAAATGAAGACTAATGTCAGAATTCGTCGCGAAGAAAAAGTCAAAAGGTTAGAATTTATCTGATTTCATGCTACAATTGCATTTCATTTTTTACTCGATATATCGAAATGGGTGCGAATAAGAAGATATGAAGCTTTGCTTTTCAAATTATATCTGTTTCTGTTATTTGAGCTTTGTTTTGTAACTGGTGTATATAAAAATAAAAGTTATGTAAGTTATTAATCAGTGCTCACTTCAGATTTCCAGCAAAGGTCAATGTTACGATATCCAGCTTGAGTGATAGGACGTAGTCTTCCTCTAAAATAATATAGTTTAAGCAATTACCCAAACGAACTTTGAAGAAAAACACACACGTGAAAGTAAAAAATATTACAGCCACTGTATAACAAAACAAATTGCACGTCAAAAACGTTTCTATCGCTATGCAATGTCTTTTTTCAAATAAATCTTCAGTTGCAACTTCCCAGTGTTTATGAGGTTAGGATTAAGTTGTTAGGGTAAAAAAATTTAAGAAATTTTGGAGTAGTAATAATATTTGAATCATGGTGGATACAAATTTAGTATCGTCAGAAACTTTTAAAACACTTACTAGATTACCAACTGTAATTTGGATTTACACAAACTTATTTAATTTTATTAAAATATTAGTAAATTTTTCATAATTTTAGGAACAAGAAAACATTCCAGTTAGACCACTGCTTTCTGGATTTGTAACGTTCCAATTTTATCGGCCATTCTGTATCGTTCCAATTTTATCGGATCTATATATATATAGATGTGGACTCTTGAGAATTTTCCGAACGATCGGTTGTCTCAAAAGTTTTCTCTCCGTATTTAAAAGGTTAATGTATAATTTATTCAGATTTTTGCAAAACTCCGGGGTATATGTTCGAAATGATTTATAAATTAGGAAATGGTTTTTTCATAGCAATAACCGGTTTATATTATTAATAAGTGTTCAGGCTTATCTATTTGACCTTTTACAGTTTAAAAATTGTGTCGCTCCTGTTTTCTGCAGCAATGGGAAAAGTATCGACAATCCCTAGTAAACACCAAAAACACATGCCATACAAGTTTGGAAAAGTATCAACAATCCCTGGGAAACACCGAAAAACATGTTATGAAACACCAAAATAAAAGACAAGCTATGAAACAGCATTCACATCATAAATTCATTATATCCAGAAAAATGTCAGGACTGTAACTCATCGATAATAACCTGAACAGAGCAGTTCCGTGCATAGCTTAATTCATCATCTCCTCCTTTCATTCGCAGAATTGATTCCGACGGCGTCCTGGCTACCATTGCAGGAGAAGAATATCACAGCGACCAACTCAGAACTGATTCAATGAATGATTCTCGAAGAGGGATGTGCCTGCCTCCAATTTATAAGTGTACTGGAGTGCTATTAATACAGCTTCGACTGTTGAGTGCCATTCCTTACCGTTACAACCACTGGGGAGTTAGTAACCGTCGGGATTTGGCGCTTGATGGAGGCACCTGGCGGTCTTGTAGTTTTTCCGTCTGATTGATGTACTCGGCACCGCAGGCAATCTTACACGATTGGATCAACGATCAAAATTTGTTCAATCGTCTAACACCACTAATCTACGGTGAACAACAAGACACGGCCGGGTCTGGGTTAATGCATTTCAAAGGGTAACGCCTTACGGCGTAAAAATGTGTTTTCTTTTCTTCCTTTTGGGTTATCATATAGTTTTTCCTAAATTGTTTTTATTTTTATAATAATAATTATATATTTTTTAATTTAATAAATTCATATTGATAATATGAAATTAGTTAATATATTTAATAATATTACTGAAAATTGAATTAATTTTTTGAATTTTGAATTGAATTATAATAAATTAAAATTATAAATAAATAGTATTTATGGTAAATATTTTTACTACAATTAAATATAATATAAATTATAATAATGTATTTTAAAGGAATCGATTAATCTATTTTTTAAAAAATTTAATAAATCAAATTTAATGTGTGTGAATTAATATATATTAATTAAATAGGAAAGTTTAAAATAAAATATGAAAATCATTTTTTTTTATGATTGTATATTGAATATATTTTATTAGTAAGAAATCTATTTTCTACGAAGAATTAATGCAGGTGGATGATGTCTAATGAATATGGATAATGTTTATTATTGGTAGTGTAAGTTAATGATGGCATTTCGTGATGTAGTAGAAATGTAAAATATGGAAAAATAACAATATTTTAAATTGGAGGGATGATTTTAAGTTCTTTCACAATGAATATGAATATTGCGTAAAAGCATGAAATATAGGAAAATCAATTAGCATTTTGATCATATATCTTTTATTTATAGACAATGTATATAACTATGTGAAATTTGAATTTTCAAGACAATGGTCAAGTCATTTCATGTAAAATAGATTGCATGTGTTTTTATTAGTATTGATGTTGAATACCTAAATGGAGTTTTTTTGGGAAAATCCATAAAATAAAGAACACAATAGTTGAATTGAAGCTTCTGTGATTCATAATGGTTGAATGAGTAACTTCGTCGTAAATCACATGTAGACAGACATTTGTCGATGCGTTTCGAACCATTGAAATTAGTTCAATTTCACCGGATTGAACTCATAATAATATTAAATAATATTAGAAATAATAATTAAATTAAAAATTTTATAAATATAAATTTGTCGTAGGTCTAGGTTAGAATTAGCCAGTTAGTCAATCTAGTCATTGGAGTCTCTGCTCAGGACTATTTAACATGCTAAGCAGATCTGTTTCTTCAACTTGTCTGACGATGAGCCACACTGGTTGGTTCAAAAAACGCGTCGACAAATGTTGTCTACATGTGATGTGTTGTTTTTGTTTATTTACGCCGAGTTATCTTTCACCAAAGAACACAAATGTTCATGTGTATGCATTAATTTTCCAAATTAAATATAATATATATATTATGTATTATATATATATTTATATATATTATATATATTATAATATATATAATGAAAGTCATTATATTGTTAAAATTAAAAGGCCTTATACCCATGGGACTTTGCATTGATATTGAATGGGTGCATTGTTGAGGCAATTGTTGTGATAGGTCATCGGTTTAAATCCATGGTGGGTGTTAGCCTACAAAATGAAAGAAATAAAAAATTAAATTACAAGGCATTGCATTAGTGCAAGGTATGAGGGCCTTCACATTATAAAAGAAATTGCTCATTTTTAGACTGTAGATATGGAGTTGCACAAGTCTAATGTATAAATTATTTTAAAAATGGTTAAGGTGATAAAAATTTATAGTAGGAATAAAAGATGTATGTATTTTAAGATTTTGATATATGTCAATGAGAAATTATATTTAATACAATAAACAATATATATTTTTTGAGTTTTATATTCAGAATCTGCATAGTCAACTAGATGTGTGTGTAGTTTCATTGATGACATATTTGTGTAGCCTATATAATTATAACATAAAAAATAGAAATATTGAGAGATATTTAGAAAAATGGAGGTTCTAATGTAATTTTTGTCCAAACCTCTAGGTTTGTTATTCCAAATCTAAATCCAAGGCAACCAAATCAACAAACATGTATGATAAAGTTGTCACTCCTACCTATAAGAAATTGAATGAAAAGAATGTGCACATATTCTAGAGTTCATGCATGGTCTATAGTGTATGGGAATTCCTAGAACACACACAATTCTTTTACTAATCATTTACAAGGTAGGTTTAACAAGAATGTGCCAAAGGAATCTTGTAGGCATCAAGGGATATCAATAACATGTTGACCCACTACAAAGGACCTTTCAAGAGAATCCTTGGTCTCTTAATGGGATATACCACATTATGAGTTTTTGAACATTGAGTATGAGTATCTTGAACTTGGATATGGTTAAGGGAACAAACCTAAGAGTTAGGACCTAAAGGAATTTTGTATGCTTTTGGGGCTAGGAATAAAAATTTGAATAGCCACAAATGACCTATCATGGCATCATTTGCCTCTAACTAATATATAGGTACTAATAGCATTTTTGAGCACTAGCTATTTATCTCATGGATTTGAACATAGGCAATAGAGGAAACATGAAAATTAGGCCATAAAGGAATTTTTTATCCAGCGAAGAAGAATGCCTCAAACAACCACATATAGAGTCTTGAGGGTATTATTGGCTATTACTATGTATCTAATGATACTAGGTGGTTTGACTAGAAGGTATGTATTGACACACCTACCTGTAAAGGCATAAACCATTGTGATGCTTTATAAATTCTCCTCCTGAAAAAAAAAAAGAACATATATATTCCCCTTGGAAAAATTTGGGCAGATCAACCCTGGAGGGAAACTTTTAAAGCCCGTCGGCCAGGCTAGCAGGGCCTAACCCCAAGGTCGCTGAGGAGAAATGACCCTATGACCTCCCACTCAGTGAGGTACTTAACAACGACGACTCGACCAGTTGAGCTAAGCCTTGGGGCAATATATATATATATATATATATATTCTTATATAAATGGAAGGTGTAGTCCCCTCTCCTTTATGGTAATAAGGAGATGAATATCTAATTCCGCGACATTTTAAAGTTCAACTGTTGTTATAAGTATTTTTGCACCATATGCATTTATTGTATGTTCCTTCATCATTGATTTTATGGAAAATGAAAATGGTTATGATACCTTATCAAACAAAAGCATTTTCAATAGTCAGGACTATAAAAAGAGGGTGTTTGTGTAGACATTGTATACACTCCTTCTAAGTTTCATGTTTGACTCATACTTAAAAGCCACATTTTAATAATAAAAAACATGTCATAATGGTGAAAGGTGTATTGCTTCATTGCCCTTTTATTTGTATTGGATTGGCTAGCTTATAATGTTTGCAGATTTATGAAAGCTCATTGGCTTATTAACAAATTTATACCATACCATATTATAGTTATACATTAAACTTGTCATATAAGGTGCACTACATATTAAATATGTATGGTTTTACAAATCTCAAGCTATAAGTCTTGACCCTCCACACGAGTCACAAGGGTATCAAAGGTGGTTGGTGTTCATTAAAACAAGCCTTAGATATAAGGTTAGATCTTGTAAGTGATACATTGTGTGTGGCATAAATGAAACCATATCACACCAATACACAGCACATGGATGGAAAAATAGCGACGAGATGTATGCACCAAATTTTTATAGTTCTCATTTTCTATTTGAATTTATCATTTCTTTGAGTACAAAGGGCTAACCCGTTTAGTGGAAGCTGAACTTTTTCTAGGAGTGATATGGAGAGGAGAAAGCTAGTATGTTTCTTGAGTGATTTTTCAAGTTGTCTTTTATGTTTCTACATTTCTTTATGCTAATAGAAGGTCTGATATTTAATATTAGTGCTAATTAGCTAATTTTTTTTAGAGAAATTTTAAATTGAATTTATCATATGAGAGTAGTTCTAGAAGGATTATCAATGCTATATTACTTTATTTTTTTCATATGAGTGTTTATGTGCGAGTACTTTAAGTCTTCAACACTTTTGAATCTAGCTTTGGTAAAATATCCTCGCAAAAATTGACCAAAAAATAAGTTGTACTTGCTTTTTATTAATAAAATCAACCTTTTTTTCAGCCATCTTACAATACATACTTCTCTAGAAAAAAGTATATATATTCTTGAATAACTTATGCTAAAGATTAAGTTAATGTTTATGAGTTATATGATTATATTCTATTAGATACTTATGTAGCCTTATAGCCCATGGGATGTTTTTCTAAATCTGATCATAGACTTACCACCTATTTCAGTTATGTTAGTATTCATGTTTTCATTAAAGTGTTGTTATATACTATAACTATTGTTCTTTCTTTCACTTTTTTCCTGAAACTATATTATAATGTACTTATTTTTCTTAAGTTGTCAGTAATATTTGTAAATAAGTAGATCACAACACTAATGGAACTAAATATCAAGCTTGGTCCCATTATCTCATGTGCCCTATGAGATTGAGGGTTTGTCGGTTAAGCATAAAAAATTCATTTGTCAACATATTTTGGCAACGATACTAGGGAAAATTGATTCATGTATACCTTGCTTAATAATATTTCTAGCTATATGACCATTCAATTCCCTAATCAACCAAATCTTCTAGTCCAATTGAATAATAAAAGGAATATTTCACACTCATTATTATTTTTCCTCCTTGACATTGCACACATCCGCACTGAAATGGAGTAGGCTTGGGATGTTATAACCTGAGATATTGAGTTGCAAGATAGAATACAAGCCATAGAAAGGCATCTCAGGGATCACGCCAATCACAGATAACTAGATTATGATCAATGAATCTCATGTTTCTAGAAGGATTCATGGTTTAAGTCCTCAATATAAACCTCTGGATGAAACTCAAATATGAAAGGTTATCCTTACCATCCAATCTCATAACAAATTCCTTCAGAACCATACTCGTTCTTTGAGGACAACCTCCCATTCACACATAATCATGTACGGAACTCAATATTCTACCCAATCCTCAACTCAATTTTCTTCCTTTTCGGTGTCAGCTTCATCTATCTCATCCTTTGTTTAAATTGGTAGTCTTTATTTTGCATATAATCTTGTTTAATCTTCAACAAACCCTGCCAAAGTGATTGAGAAATATGCATTATTTCAATTCGAAGAGAACCTAAATGCATCTCCTTAGCATGCGGCTTCTCCCTTGGTTTGACACTTGCTAATACACCATTACCTAAGTTCAGGGATCATCTACCTAAATTTTAGTTGACAATATAATCAACGCTAATGAGCATCTTATTTCCTTCTCAAATGTCTGTCATAATATCGACCCCAATGATAATGACACATGAATGTGCCTCTTTGTTAATTATTTAGAAGGCAAGGCAACATCTGATTTTTCCAAGTTATCTCCTAAGGTTTTCTCTACTTGGGTTGTTGGCTCCACATAGTCACACTACGCTATATTGTAATGTAGATCTTGGGAATATCTAAGTGTGGTTCTACCTACTGTTATGTTAATTAAAATGTTTGGCATTAAGCATGGTTGATGATCATCCTAGAATTATAGATGCATTTTGTACTTGTGGGTCTTCGGCTATATGGTATTTGCTTCTTCCCTTTAACTGAATGATAGTCGAATAAGATGAATTTTAAGTAGAAAGATAAATAGTATATTATTTCATCTTTGTAAATCAATTATTTATATGACTGTGAAATCAAACTCGAATCAGTGAGTATGCAAAAACTCTTATTTCATATCAATATACATGCATTTCATTTTCCCTTTTATATGTCACAAGAAAAGGAAATAACATGATGAATTCTATCACAACCATTAATTAAATACTCATGCAGGTTTAGTATTTCAATAATTGAATGCAAATAGATTAACCAACATAATGAAAATCATGGATAACCTAAAAAATGTGTTTACATTTAATTCGACCCTTGTTGGTATTCTTTAAGACAACATGATGTGCAAAAGAAAATATTTCAAATTCATCTCAAATCATGCTTCAAGTAGTTTTTGATTAGAGAGGTGTTTGGGAATCAAGGTTAGGGAAAAACACCATACAAAAAGTCTTTTGTCGAGTTGCATTTACCCTAATTTTGAGTAGGACCATTCATAACACTTGGGCTTGACATTTGTTTTTTGAAAAAGAAAAATATGGATGAGATGTGTAGAATTGGGTCTTACCCAATTTAAAAGAGCAATTAGTAATTCCTTTAAACCAAATAAAATGTGGTGGATGATTGAGCAATTAAGAATTCAATGATTAAAAACACATAATTTTGAAATTTACCATTTCCTTTTTAAACCATTGTAAGAAATATCAAGAAATCCAAGATACTATCCAAGCTAGCTTGATAAATCTTACAAAACTAAAATAAACATTATACTGATGCTAGAATTCATTTTAGCCTAAAATATTTATACAATTCTATACAATTTGCACAACATATTAGGTTCATAACTCAAAATTCCATGAAAACTGCATAAAGTTGCATTTCATTAGTAGTAAACGTTAATATATAAGATGGTATGGAAACATACATGATGAGAAAATGAAACAGCCCAAGAGTTACTTTAGAATTCTTCCCAAAATTGTTTCGAGACCTCTCAAAAATTCACCAAAAAAATTGGAAAAATTTCCCCTACAAACAAGATTTTCCTTGCTCTTACATTTCAAAATGAGGCTTATATATAGGCACTCAAAGAGATTTTCCCTACTCTAAACCACTACTGGCATATGAAAAACCATTCAAGATTTGTTTCAAAATTGCCAGTTGTATTATAACTAACTTCTTCTAGAGATTTCTTGGAAAATTTATTGATTGTAGAGTGGGACCCTCTAGATTTAGAAATTCTCTCTCTTGGCTAGGTGTGGCCTTACATCTCCCTCTTAGGGTTTACGAATGGGCACTACAGTGAATGCACTGCAGGTAGTGCCGATGGTATTGTTGTTGATGGTTATTATTTTGATTGCGACTATTGTGTTGCATGTGGTGACAACCTTAAACTAAAACTGAACTCCAATAGAGTCTGCCATGATAGCCATAGGAACTCTTTTTGTAGGGACAACTTGTAGAAACCCAACAAATTCTTCCATTCATGACCCATGGGAATCTTGTATGCTCAAGTCTCTTGAACAAGTTTCTCAAGAATCATCATTGGCCCATAGTCTACTTCCCTACTTCCTCAAAAATATTCCTGAGTGTGAAAAGAGTCCAAACTAATATTTATATAAGTCAATGATTTCCTTTCTTTGTAGTGGGAGATACCCTTCTCTAAATCCTTGTTGGTCACTGTTTACAATGAAGAGGCGAGGGAAGTTTATATCATAGAGCACCTCACACTTTTCTTTGAACTCTTTAATATCTCCCCACATGTAATCTGTCATTTCTTGGACTAGCTCTATTAATCCTTGTTTTTTCTTCACCTGGTTAGCCCTTCTTATTGATGCAATTCGGTTTAGTCCTTCTTTCTCAATGTCTTGTTCAATTGAATTAAATAATTGACAATTACGTCCATTTTATTTTGATTCTCTCCAAGGGGTCCCTTGAGTGATTTCATTTCCTTGTGGGTTGATCTGACCATTTCTATCTTCTTGCTATGAAACTAGCTCACAAAAAGATAGAAAAGATAGATGAACGCCTTATAATTTAGCCTCTTTGAGGGGGAAACCTCCTTTAAATTACACAAATGAAGAATTCTTGGAGGATACAAATGAAAAGACCTCCTTTCCATATATAGGAGTCTAAGGGGTCATAATATAATTAGAGCTGACATAACAATAATAATGTAAGGGCAAAATAATAACAATAGTGGGCTTCTACGGGGCACAATAGTAACAATATGGGGACTACATGGGTACAAAAATATAATAAGGGGGTTGTACTAATAACAATAAGGGGTTACACTAGTAGTATAGGGGCCTAACATGCCCCTCTCCTTCAAAAAG
>APFE030385897.1:0-22324 GCA_000404065.3 Pinus taeda | reverse complement strand
GCTCGGGGAGGGAGGAAGGCGTTGAAATTGACCACTTCCACGAAGGTGACGGGGATCATTATCACTAAGATTGTGAGCGAAGAACAAGTGAGAGCAAGGGGGAGGGGAACGACTAGGCCTGGAGCCACCCTGGCAGCATCTCATACGATGTCTCAACTTAGGCATCGCTGCACAGAAGTCATGAGAGTGGGAGAAATTGAGAGAGGACCTCAACAGAAGAATGTGGAGGCGAAAGTCAAACAAGGCAGGGGTGCGCCGAGCACAGAATGGACTATGCGAGTGATGGTAACCAGGGATGAAGCTAATGCAGGAGACCAGCGGACAGTGTTTTCTGACACTGGTGCGGAGGTTGTGCACCTCTGCTTCTGGCGAACAACAAGAACCAATAGGCAAGAGCTGCCTCGACATAGAGCCTGACAGAGCACTACAACTCCAAAACAAAACACCAGAGAGCGCAACTGAGGACGGGGACGAAGGGTCTAGAGAATTCATGCTAAATTTGTTGGTGTCTCGGCCTCCCCACCAACATAAATGTCACGTAGGGTGATGGCCCATCAACTTAATGGTCCTGGAGTTGAGTACAGGCTTATCGCAGGCAAACCAGTGGGCTTGCCATGCGCCCACCTGCTGGATTGTAACCCCAATCATGTCAATATCCATCCGCATCTGGGGTGAAGTTGTCTTGCTACACCAGTTGAGTGCATTCATGAAGGAGATTGTTGTCATTGAGACTGGAGAGGGGCCCTACAAAGAGGGTCTGGACGTTCATTACCACTTTGTTGGCCAGAAGATCTGCCACTTTGTTGCCAGATCTTCTAGTGTGCTTGAGGTAAATGGCTCTTTGCTCTAGTAAGCAGTCAGTGATGAGATCCAATCTTGCCATGAGCCTCCAACTGTCCACTACTTTAGAGGGTGGGGAGCTTGAAAGGATCTTACTGATCATGTTGATGAGGATTTGGGAGTCGCCCTCAATCTCAATAGGGAAGAAATTATGGAGCTGGGCTAGCTGCATACCTTGCCAAAGACCCTCCAGTTCCGCATAGTTATTGGTATCCCATCCTATATAGCCATAGTAAACGAGCATAGAATCCCCTTTTTGATTATGAAAAATTCCCCCAAAGCCCGCCTCCCCAGAGTTGCCTTTGGAGGCGCCATCAAAGTTAAGCTTTCTGACACCATCTTGGGGGGAGACCCATTTAGCATTAGAATTTGACTTTGGGACTTCTCGATCAGTCGACTCGAGATGTAGATTGAGCTTGAACTGCCAGTTGTTCCAGACTTGTTGCTCTAGGGGCAGAGAAGGGAGGTCTTCTTGCTGCCATTTTGTAGCACTAAGGTTTCTTGGAGATTGTTGCAGTAATTTAACCAGAGGATTTTTGGAGGGGCTGACTGATTCTTGAAGATCCTCCTATTCCTCTCCGTCCAGATATGCCATAAGATGTGGCCTAGAATGTGCCTCCAGAGATATTTGAGGATGTTGCAACGATAGGGTGCCATCGGCCAATTACGTATGATGGTATTTGAGTCCTCAGACTGTCGACCATCCCTTCTGCACTTGGAGCTAACACTTTCCCAGAAGAAGGTAGCCAAAAGGCAGGTCAGCATAAGATGTTGAATGGTCTCCTCTTGATTATTATAGTTGGGGCATCTGGAAGGCCCAGTGAAGTCTCTCTTCATTAAGTTATCCCATGTGAGGATTTTATTGTGAAAGAGCAACCATAAAAATGAGGAGACCTTCGACCAAAGTTGCGGCAACCACAACTGTTTCTAGATGGGGTCAAGAGGGTCGAGAGTCTGGGTCATTAGGGCATAGGCTTCCTGAGTGGTGAACTTGCATTTGGGGGAGTGTCCCCAGCGAAGGACATCCTGCTTTTCCGTGTATCTGATTTTCCTGCTGATTAGTTTTGCTTCTAGTGCTGGATGAGATTGACCTTGCTGGTTGTTCAAGCAGGCTGCAGCCATTTTCGAGTTCCTGTACCCCTAAACTTGGTTTTCCTCCCAGAATTGGTGAACTATGGAATCCAAAGGAGCTATCAAATCAATTTGTAGATGTGGATTGATGATTGAGAGGAGATTGGGTTGTTGTTGCCACGAGTTTGTCCAGAACCTAGTTGTACGACCATTGTAGACCTCCTAGAAACTATGTTCCTGAATAAGCAGACTGTGTTGTTTGGCAGCATTGTAGATCAGTGAGCCTGCTTCCACATTAGACAGTTGAATGAGCTCCAAATTGGGTCTATGGTTGGCATATTTGGCATTCCAGAGTCTCGCCCATGGGGTAGAGGCGGAGGATAGCCATTGCCACGAGATCTTAGCCCCCATGATAGCATTGTTGTGTTGAGGGTCGTGGAGTCCCAACCCTCCCACTGACTTTGGCTTGAAGATCGTGTTGCATTTCTTGTTCTGTCCAGATTCTCCCCATAAGAAATTGTGCTAAAGAGATCTGATCTGCTTAAGGACCCATTTCGGGGCCGCTAGGACCGAGAAGAGATAAGGGGGCATGGTTTGAAGGACATTCTTGACCAGAATAAGTCTGCTAGGGAGGTTGAAGGGGAGAAAAGTCTAGGAGGATAATTTAGCTTCAAGTTTGTCTAAGAGAGATCTCCAAGATGAGTGCTTAAGTGCTGAGACAATCAAGGGTGCTCCAAGGTACTTGGCGGGGAGCTTGAAAATAGAGAAACGGAGGATTCTAGCAATGTGATGCTGAATGAGCAAGGTAGTGTTAAAGAAGAAGATTTGCGACTTGGAGGCATTGGCAGTCATTCCTAAAGCTTCGGCAAACAAATCAAGAAAGCTCTTGAAGGCGGAGGCTTCTTGGGTGGAAGGATGACCAAAAAACATAGTGTCATCCACGAATTGCTAGTGGGTGTGAGCCGGGGTTTCATGAACGGAAATGCCACGGGGTTGATGCGAATGTAGGGCATGAATGATCAAACAGCCTAACCCCTCTTCCATGAGAACAAAGAGAAAAGTGTACAGGGGGTCGCCCTAACGAATGCCATGAGAGGGGGAGAAGGGATGAGAGGGGATACCATTAACCAGGATGGAGAAAAATGAAGAGGAGATCAGGCTCATGGCCCATCTTATCCAAGGAGATCTGAAACCAAAAGCTGCTAGCATCTGTTGAATGAAATTCTAGTTAATTTTGTCAAAAGATATTTATAAATTAATCTTAAGGAGTGTACCTGGCTTTTTATTTTTCTTCAGAGAATGCATGATCTCATGAGTGAGAATGATGGCATCAAGGATTTGTCGCCCCTCCACATAACTAGTTTTCTCAGGAGAAATGAGAAAAGGAAGCAGTGGCTTTAACCTGTTGGCAATAACTTTGGAGATAATCTTGTATATGACATTGTAGAGGGTGATGGGGTGAAATTTGTCAGGTTTGGCTACTTGGTCCTCCTTGGGAAATCAGGGTTATGAAGGTGGCATTAAGAGATGGGAGAATCCAATGCATCGATCTAGACTCCTCCACTAATTGCTAGATCTCATCTTTGATCAAATCCCAGAAATTATGGAAGATGTTCGATGTGAAGCCATCGGGACCTGGAGCTCTACATTCCTTGTTTTGGAGGATAGCCTGTTCAACTTCCATAAGAGTGACAGGGCGAAGAAGAAGTTGATTGTGCTCCTCTGTGATTAGCTTTGGTATGTGTTGCAGTATTTTGTTAATTGTTGGTCGCCTGTCTAGCTGGTCTTCCTACACCACTGATTTGAGATGAGAGACCAATTCAGCTTATATGGCTTGATGCTGATCTAGTCTTTCTCCTGTTGAGCTAAGGATAAAGTTGATATTATTACACATCTTGCGTTGAATGGTAGAGCAGTGGAAACATTTTGTGTTCCGTTCCCCTTCTTTTAACCATCTGACCTGGGATTTTTGTTTCCAGAGAATCTCTTCTTGCTGCCTTCTTTCCTCCAACTGATTGAGGATATTTTGCTCTTTTAGGTCAGAAGCTTCATTGTGGCCTTCTTGGATGATGCAAAGCTGTAGCTCCACCATTTCTTGTTCCAGGAGCCTTTGCTGTTGGAAGATGTTGCCAAAGGTGGAATGGTTCCAAATTTTAATGCGGGCTTTGAGATCTTTGAGGTGCTACTGGAACTGGAACATCTTGGAACCAGGGGGAGGAATGAAAGATCTCCATGCGGTGTGAACCATTTCCTTGAAGCTTGGGTGGGTGAGCCAGAAAGTCTCAAATCGAAAGGGTCTTTTGATGCGGTCCCCTGGTCTGGACCATTGCAGAGAGATAGGCTAGTGGTCCGACCCTAAAAAAGGCAGGATTGTGGCTTGGAAATCACCTCCAATAAGGATAGCATTGTTAGAGAGGAGAAATTTATCTAGTTTCGATGCAATCTGTTGTGTGCCCACTCTCTTGTTGTTCCAGGTGTGATTTCCATTGGCAAAGGGGAGATCAATCAACCAGTTCTGCTGGATGATGTCTTTGAAATGGGTGTTGTCTGCCTCTAGTCTTGCTCTGCCTCCTGTTTTTTTGTCCAGGCTGGTGATCACGTTAAAATTGCCCCCCAACATCCAGAGGGGATGAGCTCTGCTAGAATTGAGTTGTTCTATTGTATCTAGCAGGGCTATTTTCCTTGCGGCCTCTGCAGGGAAATAAGCATTAGATAGATGCCCATGAAAATTGGTCCCATGAATGTGGAAAGAGGCCTAAATTAGATTATGAGCAGCGTGGGAATCGTTTATTGAGGCAGCGTTCAAATCCCAAGCAATGGCTAGACTGCCTGAGGCTCCAGAGGCATCTACAGCGACAGAATGACATCCTGGCCAGGATTTTGAAAGAATAGGGCCAAGGGTTTGACTTGTGCATTTAGTTTCCTGCAGGAAAAAAACGTGAGGTCCTTCCATCTATATCAGATTTTTGATCATACGGACTTTTGAGGGGTCGTTTAGACCCCTTATATTCCATGAGATGAGTTTCATTGAGAACTTCCTTCACGGGGCGGGAAAAACTTGGAAAGTTTCTGATACCTACCAGATTCTACCAACATCTCTCCCAGAAGGATAGTTCTCTATAGATTAGATTTCCTCCCTCCTTTCTTTGAGCCTTTAAAGAGTTTCTTCCCATCCCATGGGCTTCCCTGTTGGATGCCTAGGGATTTTTGATTCTGCTGCGCACGGGCGAGAGCCACAGTTAAGTTCTCGATCTGCTTCTCTGAGATCTGGTCAAAGTCCTTTTTTTTACATGCTTGCTCTAGAGTGAAGATATCTAGGTCTCCTATATCGACCATTTCATTTTCATCTTCCATGGGAGTGATCTCGCTCTCATTAGCTTCAGCATTGTCAACCTCCATGCTGCGAAGATGGCCAGAGCTGGATTCGGGCATCGGGTTAGGCGGGGGTTTAGGGATGGATTCCGAGAGGGGGGTGTCAAAAACAAGGGTAGCTAGGGCTTCAAAATTGTTGCTGGTAGAGGAAGGGGTCGGGGCTTGAGAGGGGTGTTTAGGGTTCAGAGGAGGGGATTTATTGTTATGGTGGCACTGGTTCTGGACTTTAGTGAAGCCTTCAACATCGGGGGCAGAGGCAGGGTCCGAGGGCTTACTAGGGGGCGCGCTCAATGAACAATCACAGAATAAATGGCCATGGGTATGGCATTTCCTACATCTAAAAGGCACATGTTCATAATATATGGTTTGCACCCATTCATAGTCATCGTGAGAGAGACTTACTAAGTCAGGAAGGGCTTGCACGAGGCACATGAAGATGCAGATCCGAGCATAGGAGTTTTACCGCTTGAGCTTTGCTTCTTTTGCAATTTTAATGAATTCACCAAAGCCATTGCCAATATCCTTTAGGGATTCTTCGTCCTAATATTCCAGAGGTAGAGAATAGAGTCGGACCCAGAAAGGCACCCAGCTAAAGTCTTCTTTATCCAGGTTGAATATTTCAATCCAGTCCTGGAGATAGAGACTAGAGGAGTTGAAAAAATAGGGGCCTTCATCCATGACGCGATTCTTGTCTTCAAGGGAGGTAAAAATGGTAGTGAAGAATCCTTTAGGTCCAAGTTGCAGAGTTACCTGCCCTTTTGGCTTCCATTTGGCCCTAATCCATCCATGTAGGGATTTTTTAGTTGGCCAGAACCTGACGAGTTTGCCAATCAGTTCGTGGTCTCTCATGTACTGGATCTCGCCATTGATCCTGTGGCTCAGTAGCTCGATTTTGGGACATTCCGTTGCTATTGGTCTATAGGTCGAAGAGGTGGCTTTGGGTGCCTCCGTGGTGCCTTATGCTTCCATGGTTTTGTCCTCTGGATTGTCTGGCTTATCGCCCGGTGGGATCTTCTATGTATTGCTATCCTGCGGTTTGTGGCCTGTTGCAGAGCACGGTCCATTGCCTTTAGTAGGTGGGTTTGAGTCAGCTGACATCTTTTGAGGCATATCAATGTTGACATTGGGGAAGGCATTGAGAGCCTCCCCCTGAGACACTGCCATTCTGAGAGAACCACAGGTATAATGACCCGTATGCGGACTGGGTCAGCGTTTGTTGGCATAGAGGTTTGTAGAGTGCGACGCCATAGCAGGGAGACTAGAAACCCTAGCCCAAAAGTTGTAGACGTGTTTTCACCATTGTCCTCCCAGCTAGTCACATATTTTAACCCGCAACTAAATTAGTGATTTATAATAGCCGTTTTTAGTTTGGTCACTTAAGATTGCTCATTTTTGGTGGTATTTCACTTGCAAAAGTTGTGGTGACTAACTTTTTTAGTTACATAGTCACTAATTTCTTATTTTCTACTAGTGCCTTAAGATGGCAACCCAAATCCTTGTTGGATAATTTGCATTGACTTTTCTTTAGAAAAGAACATATCTTCTTTCAAAAGAACTTATATTAGCAAAAACAAACCGAACCAAAGGAACCAATCTTAGCTATTATCCCAAGAATATAGGGAAACAATTGGTAACTTCTAACAATCTCCACTTTCACAAAAGTTTACCTGATATATCACTCCAAAAATATGCATCACCTTTCGTGCAAGCCAAGAGAAGCTACAAACTATTTTAGCTTCTCTGAGATGACTAGTTTTGTGAACATCTCTGCACAATTTTTCTTTGTAAGGACCTTTTTCAGAGCCACCACTCCACTTTCATCAATAACCTCTATTACCAAAAGATATTTAACAGGTATATGTTTTATCTTACTATGATAAGTTGGATTCCTTGCCAAATTAATATCACTTTAACTATCACAAAATACTTTCACCTTGTTTTGCATCCTTTCAATTTCACCTAGGAAATCTTTTTACCCAATTGCCTCTTTGCAAGCATGTAAGGCAACTATTTATTATGCCTTAGTAGTGGACAGGGAAAATTTTGTTAACCACCCCAAATTTATATGTATAATAAATGGGCTAATCCCCATGATACATAAGAAAAATTGGAGGCGATTTTATCAATAATATAATATGTATATATAATTTTTTTGGAAAATCTCTCACCAGATTATATTATCTTGTACAGTGATGGAGAATCTTTCATTGAATTATAAAATCTTGTAAGATCTTGGCAAATCTTTTACTGAATAATAAAACATTGTGAAGTCTTGGTGAATGTTTTGGTAAAGTATGAAACCATATATGATAATAAGAAAACATATTCATTAAACTGAAATATACTAACATACATGTTTGGAGAAAAGAAACATAATTTTGACTTCCTAAAAACAATGTTCCAAGTTTCAGTGGCCATGTTTGGCATGGTTCTTACAATACACTCTTTCATATCCTTCTATTAGTTTTGAAAATATTCCACAACAAAGTTCTTGTAGGTGTTGATATTGACAATGATTTTTGTCAAGGCAGGAGAGATTAATCTTTTCTCTACAACTTTTGTCAAGCTACCACATTTTTCAAGTTATCAATTTTGTTTCTTATTCCATAGACTCCAACTTCAAGATAAAGAAAAACATATCAAGTTTGTTTACCCGAACATGCCAACAAGTAGCAAGCCCCAACTATATTATAAGAAAGTATTAGGTATCCCAAAGGCTTGAAGGGGATCTAATTGAAAGAAGTGACCATTGTGAGAATCCTTCCAATCAATATATGAATATATAAATGCAGATTTATTATTATTTTAATTGGAAATCTTCAATTAAGTAATAAAATTTAATTACGTCTCTCATTTTAATAGCCTTGTAACATGTAGATTAATTTCCTTTTTGCTGAACAATCTCCACCTTTTAGGAAAATATGGTGCAGTGGCTCCGACCCCTATAGATCATTAGGAAAAAACAAAGAGTAGCACAGAAGATATCATATTAAGAATGTTTGGAAACTGGTGAGAAATCTTCTACGAGGGTGATGCGGAAAGAGTGACAAGGTTTCATTGTTTTGAATTTTTTTTGTTAAATCAAAAGAAGTTAAAAACCAATATTAATGGAGATATTGGTATTTTTTACTAAATTTTCTAAAGTGAATAAATGTAGCTTTAACCATTCACCTTAAGATGTTTTTACAATATAATTTACTAAGTCTATTTAATATCTTCATTACCATAAAAACCAACCTATATCCATCTTACTTCCACATCTACCACTCTTAGGGGGATGAAATCTATTTATCCCTTCAGCACTTGGTAGACGTAGAATTAAGATGGATTTAAGATGATAGATTTCCCCTTTAAATAATTTATGCTCACATGAATACCATGGTATTACCATGGGTCAAAAGCATGGGTTATCATAAACCTAGAGCTTAAAAATTACTATTAGTAATTTATAAAAATTAATCAAATTAATAATTGGTTTTTATTTTATTTTTTTATTTTAACCAGGTTAAAATGTTTAGCATACATTAGATTACAACATCCATTTTTACTCTTGATCCACCAAGCCCGAGAGGGATCAAATATTTTTTCACTCTATGCTAGTTTGCATTTCATGATATTTGACCGCTCTCGGGGCTTAGTAGATCTAGAGCAAAGATGGATCTATGATGGTTTAATTCCCCCATTTAAATAGGCTACATTTCACATGAATACCATGGGTCAATACCATGTGCTATTTTTATTTTTATTAATACTAATATTAGGGTTAATAACGTTTTTTGCATGGTACTAATAATAATCTAGCCCATGGTATTTGGCCCATAGTATTTTTCCCATAGGTTTCACCTAAATATAATGCATTTTTTCAGTGTTCGTAAATATAAGGTGACTTATGGAGTAAATATAAAAAAATTGTTTTATTTGTTTACTATACCTCTCGTTTATTTATATTTTTATTAATTTACCATACCTGTTTTACAAATATGGTATTTGGCCCATAGGATTCACTTAAATACAACCTCTTTTTTGAGCCTTCATAAATAGAAAGACGGTTATGAACTAAATATAAAAAGAGGTTTTATTTATTTACCATACGTCTATTTTATTTATATTTTTATTTATTTACCATACCTCCTCTTTATTTGTACTTTTATTTGTTTACACCCTTGCATGTATATAAGGTGACTTATGGAGTGAATATAAAAAAATGTCTCACTTATTTAACATACCTATCATTTATTGATATTTTTATTAGTTTATTATACCTCTTTTATAAATATGGTATTTGTCCCATAGGATTCACTTATATAAAACCGATTCTTGAAAATTAGGGCAAATGGAAGGTTGTAACTCCTAATTTTAAGGGCTAAATTTACCTTTTTTACCACTCCTTTAAAATAAGGTGGGCTATTTGAGGCGATTTGTAAAAATGTACTATGATATAGAATATTCACCCACTAAAAATTTAAAACCCCCTAATTTCGCCTAAGGGTGAACATTCCCCCCTAAAATTCTCCATGGTAGCGGATAAAGAAAATATGTTCTGAAGCTTTGACATCCAAATAACAGCTCCACTAGCAAGGGGAAAAACATATCAAGAACTAGATTTCCCCTTATCCAAGTCACCTGCAAGATCTAAATCAACATAGCCGTTGACTTAATCACTACTACCATTATAGGTGATACAGTAATTACTCGTGCCTTTAAGACACCAAAACACCCATTTCATTATTGCCCAATGTTGTGCACCTAGATTTGCCATGTATCTACTAATAACGACAATTACATGTGAAATATATAGCCTTGTACTAACCATCACATACATTAAGAATCATATACTGCTTCTCTTTATCATTACTAGGACAAAACCCTCAAGATATCATATCAAATCGGAATTATTGTCTTGACATAATCTTGTTGTAATAACCACAACTTACCATTTTTCTTATCTCTATGTATCCCTAAGTCCAAGATTTTTTTTTTATGCTCCAATATTTTTCATTTCAAAAGTCCTATCCAACTAACCCTTTAACCTATTGATCTCAATCATTCCTTTGTTTTCTACAAGCATATCATCAACATATAACAGCAAAATATGCATATGTCGTTTCCCAACTTTTGTAAGTAAACACAATGATCATACTCATTTAGTCAAATTGTCGCTCCTCATGAAGGAATCAAACTTCTTGTACCATTTCCTGGAAGAGTTCTTCATGCCATACAATGACTTCTTGAGTTTGCAAACAAACCTCTTGTTGTTATTTTGAACAAAGCCTTCTCATTATTCCATATATATATCCTCATCCAAATGTTCATGTAAGAATGTTGTTTTAACATCTATTTTCTCTAGCTCTAGGTCAAGTAATGCAACTAATGCTAAAACAACTCTAATTGAAACAAGCTTAACAATAATAATAAAAATATCATGCAAATCAATGCCTTCCTTTTTGAGAATATCCTTTTGTAACCAGTCTTGCTTTGTACTTCTGCACACTGTCATCAAGTCATTTCTTCAATTTGTAAACCCACTTGCAACTGAAAACCTTCCTTTCCCTGGGAAGATCCACCAAATCCCATGCCTTATTTCTTTCGAAGGCATCCATTTCCCCTTTAATTGGATATTTTCATTTATCATTATTCAACACTTCCATTGCTTCATGATAACATCTAATTTCTCATTCATTAGCAATTAAAGGAACAAATGTAGCAAACTCATCCCACCTTTTAGGAAAAGATCCAATCCATGTAGACCTTTGTACAATAAGTTGTGGTATTTCCTCAGTTTCCTTTGAAATTTTCGTATCCTCATCTGTTTTTACAAGAGTTTCTTCATGAACATCTTCATGATCCTCCACACTTGAATCTGATTGAGTTTCCAATTGAATTCATTGAATATGTGGTACTTATACTTGTTTCATTTCACCATCTCCAACTAATTTTATGAGTGATGATTCATCAAATATGAAATCTCTATTAAAGATGATTTTGTGGGTAGTAGGATCCCACAATCTATATCCCTTAACTCAATCACCATATCCAACAAATTGGAACATTGATTCTTTGGAATAATAGAATAGGTGTCCCAACCAAAAATTTTAACATTTGAATAATAACAATGTTGACCTCTCCATACCTCTTTTGGGATCTTACATCTAGTTGTAGTTGATGGTGACCGATTGTTATTCACAAGTCAAATCGTCAAAGCAAATTGAACAAGTCAAATTGTTATTCACATGTTCCTCCGAAATCGTTATGTTATGTGGCTGCTGGACAACGGCTCTGTCTGTCGACGGGAATGCTACGTGTTCCAATCCTCCGACCATCTCGAGGAGGGCTCGTTCCTAAGACCACCGAGGTTCTTCAAAGCTATAAAACATTTCGGCCAGTTATTGTCAAACTGATCCAGTAACTGTTCGTTAGCGAGGTTTACGCTATCGTTATCCAAATCTGTAGGAGATGACGTTGAAACACTATTATTCGATGTTGACGGGGTGGAGGATTATGACCCTCTTCCACCTTGCGCGCCGCTGCTTCTCTGTTGTCTGGGCCCTCTTTCTCCGTGGTGTTCCATCTCAATATATTTCCAAAATGAATAGATGCGCACTTGTATTCGTCACGTAAATGTCTATTACGAAATCATAGGGTTTCGATTTGGAAACTTAATAATCGTGATAAGTTGCATTCATAAATCCTCATAATTTATCTTAAATAGAGATTAAATAGATATGTAACATTAGGTTGCAATTTTTTATTAGCCGATATTATTTAAATGTTTTTTATAATTGTTTTTAATAGACAGCAAAATTTCAACTTTGATGAGGCACAAATAGAGTTGCACTTCATGCTGGTTGATATAATGCTACTTTTTGTACAATGAACCTCTCCCTCTCAAAATTATACTATTAGCAATTGCTCCAAAAAGTGGAGTCTCTAGCCTCAAAGATATCATATCAGCAATTGCTAAAAAACCTACAAAGAAATATCGATAAGATTATTAAATTGAAAGAATGTTCTTAATTTTTTATTATTGTTAATAAAAGATGTAATACTAGCAATTGCTCAAAACAGTGTAATTTTCTCTAGAAAAAAAAAGAAAAAAATTAAAATTGTAATTTGGTTCCCATTATCAAGTAAATAGTAATTAATATTAAAATTTTATATGTTAAGAAAAATATGAATCTAGACGGTTATAAAGGAGAAACAAAAACACTTTAACTACATTAAGAAAAACATTCAAAAAAAAAAAACAAAACACTTTAACTAGATTAAGAAAAACCCCTTAGAAAATTTAACTCTCAAAAGAGGTCTTCATTAATTTCCAAAGAGGAGTAATCACATCATTCAACCATGATCAAAGATGAGGAAATATTTTCTTTCTATAAAAGAGGAAATGATTTTCCTTTACAATAAATGAGATCTCTCCACCTAGACTAATTTCTAGAACTAACTAATTAACTAAAATACAAAAATAAGAGAAAAAGTGGCCTTGCTTGTGCACTCACCAGGCCTCCCATGTGACATTGCCTATACCATTCTTGTTGGCTTTTGTTGCAAGAAAATTCTGTTGTTAAGATTAAGATCTGTGTTGGCCCTTATAATGTAATTGCAATCTTCCAAACCAAACCAACTTTAACTCAATGTTATAAGCAAACCACTTCGTCCTATCTCTCCTCAAGAATTGGTCACAGAGTTGATAACCTAGGTTTTGCTTTAGTTGTTGGTCATTACTATGGTAATATTTAAAAATCCTATTCTAAGAAATGGAAAATTTGCATCGCTTGAGAGTCCAAAACCATATGACCATATTCAGTGATTTTGGTAATATGTTTGAAAATTAGAACAAGACTCTCATGGAAAGATTGGGAATTTAAGAGGTTGTAGTAGAGTACTTAGAAGGGGTCAGAATTGATATTCTTATTTAACAAGTGTTCCACAATATTTTAACAAGAAACTCAGACTGTAGCTCTGATACTAAGTTACTAGGTCCAGGGTTCGTTCTGGTTCCATGACGCTCAAGCACTCTTGCTGCATCATCTTTCTTATTTTGAGAGGTCCTCTCATGCATTGTCACTTGCTCAACTTCCTTCTTCTTCTACTCAGTTGTTGTCTGTGTGAAGTAGCTCTCTCCTCCTTTACTGGTTCCTGCACCAAGGTTTGTGGGCTCCCTCCACTCTGTTGCCAATAGTCCCGTGATTTCCTGCACATTAGCCTGTGTAACTAAGTATGGAACCTTGTGCCATATCTTCTTAGGGTCTCTCCACGCCCAGATAGATACATTATGAAATTCAGCCTTGAATTATGTTAAGTCCCGCAACTGCAAGGTTGGAGACAACCTTGGCAGTTTACTTATGACTGTGTGGAGGTCCATCTTGACCAATATCCAGAATACCTTTGACTCCATGATCCTCCTTGGATCTTTTTTCACCCACAACAAAGCGAACTTCACTGCCTTCAGTAATTCTTCATCCTGTGGAGGGAATTTACTATCCTTCCATAGTTGCCATGCAACGAGTACAATCAACAGTAGGAGCTAGGCATAGTGAAATTCATTTTTTCCCTCCTGTGCTTCGCTGTAGTTTGCTAATAATTCCTTGCAAAGATATTATGCCCAACTTCGCTTAGCGCACTGCACAGCCAATGAGATTATAGGCATCGGAAGCTTGATCACGCGACATTTTCTCATGATTTTCCTGGCCAAAAATTGAGTGACAAACTACACCGCTTGGTCTGTAATTGAGCGGATGCAGTACCCACGTGACTTCTTTACTACTCCAAACTTAGTTTTCATCCTATCCACAAGCTCCTTCTCTTTTCTATTGTCTCCAAACTCTTTGGTTGGCTCTGCCCCTTTATAGGGAAACTTCATAATTCGATGGATCAACATATTTGATATCGAGATGGGTTTTCTTAATAGCAAACAACCATAATGCATTAGCACGATAAATTGGAACACATAGATAGTATTGATAATTAATTGCTGGAAATGTGGCACACATAACATATGCAGCAATCTGGCCTACTTGACACCTTTTACCCATTTCATATGTTCTAGCCTTGTGACCCGAGTCTCTTCATAGTAAATCTTGGTCATGCATTTATGGATGGCCAAATGAGAAAATCTCTTATGGTCAGGGAGATCACAATCGTCCAAATTTAACACTAGGATACACACTAAAAGCATGCCTTCAAAAATTACATCTTACGATAACTATTGTGTAGAGACCATGAATTTTCGCGAATACAGGTCCTCAGTTACCTTTGCTTTCCCTTTTCGTAGAGGAATATATGTTGGGAGCCTCGTGATAGGCTCACCCTCATTCGCATCTAGTTCCTCAACTCCATCATGGACTTCTTTTTCTTCCAAATCCACTCATTCCTCTAACTCCTTTGCCTTGTCCCTCCTTTCTTTATGTCAAACCATCGGGTTCTTCCTCACTAACTGCCTCACCAGTATAGGTTATGTTTTCTTCTTCTTCTACTTAGAAACTAATTTCTTTGGCCTAGGCAACCTCAGTGCTGTAGGAACGGATGGCATAGATTCTATTGACACAACTTTTGGGGTCTGTGCTTGAGAGACAATGGCTTCAGAACTTGTTGGCACGGACATTTTCTCAATGATAAGTACTCAGGTAGTTTCGTGAATGCTGATCTTGCGAAAAAATTCTCCCAAGTGTGTCGATTCATAGAGTGAAAACAAGAGGTCTTATACCAATCTTTCAAAAAGAAAAGTGTTCTTTGGAAAAACAACATGCCAAATTTATAGGCAATTTTGAATTCAAATATGACCATTCCCTGTATTTTCTAATCATAAATGCATCTTTGGTGGCATAAATCCAAATATTTTCACCATAAATGTCACTTACCAGCTCCTCCTCATTGGATTTTCATTGTCCAATCATGAATAATGACTTCGATGGCTAGTTTTGGACCCGGTTGTGTCACACGAACCCCCATGATGAAACTCATCCATCACAGCTTCTTCTGAAGCAGCTGCTTCTATCACACCTTCTTCTAGCGCAATTGATTTTGTCAAGTATTCTTCTGGCATACCTTTTTCATTCGTCGCACAAATTCCACGCGGTTTCCTCTTCCTTGAGTAGTGTAGTTTATAGTCATGTGTTCACTTGCATCTACTTGTAGCGCTAAGACTGTCTTGATATCATATCGTCATTGCGCAGGTGCAGGATCCCCTTTATCCAACTTAAAGTGACTACCATTCACCTTTCCAGGAAATATTTCCCCATTCAGATTACAAGAAGAACTGCACCACCATTTGTGATTTCCTCGACTACATATGGTCCCGACCGGTGCATTTGGAATTCGTTATGAAACCAGCTCAAGAAAAGATAGAAAAGATAGATCAACACCTTAGCATTCACCCTCTTCGAGGGGGCAACCTCCCTTGCATTACATAAATGAACAATTCTTGGATGATTCAAATGAAAAGACCTCCTCTCTATATATAGGAGTCTAAGGGGTCATAACATAATCAGATCCAACATAACAATAATAATGTAAGGGCACAATAATAACAACACTGGGCTTCTATGGGGCACAATAGTAACAATATGGGCACTACATGGGTACATCAATATAATAAGTGGTTTTTACTAATAACAATAAGGGGTTACACTAGTAGTATAGGGGCCTAACATGCCCCTCTCCTTCAAAAAGTGTTGTCCTCAATGCTTGAGTAGTTCTTGATGCTTCTGTATAAAATTATTGTCCTCCCGTGTGGAATCTTCAGTGGGTAAATTCTTCCACTTGATGAGATACTGTGAAATTGATCGATTTCGTAACTGTCGCGTTCTTGTTTCTGTGACTGCTCCAGGTTCCAATATGGTTTTTCCTTTCTCTTCAATTTCTGGCAATATTGTTTGAATTGGGATCTTTTGCATCTTTTGAATAAGTGGCCATACTTCTTCGTCCTTCTTCCATTCATCCGTTGCTTCATTTATCCAGTCTGGTTGGATAATAGAGATAGCACAAAGCAATGCTTCCACATCCTCATCCTTGAAGAGTCTTCCCATTTGGTAAGGTCTCCATTTTTAAGTGCATGTAGTATTTCCAACATTTCCTTCTCATAAATAGCTTGCTTGAGATGTAGCAGTAAAAATACCCAATCACCTACATCAAAACATTTTTCACTATGATGTTGATCTAGCTGTTGTTTCGTTTGATTTTGCACCAAAGTGGCGTTATCCTTTAAAAGTTGGAGAACTTGTTGTTGATGCTTGATGTGATCTTTCACTACTTCAACCTTTTTCTTCATGATATGTCCTTCTATCTCTAGAGTTTGGCGTGTGGTAATTTCTTCCAATACTTTACAAGATATGGTCGGATTCATTTCTTGATGCTTGATGTGATCTTTCACTTCTTGAACCTTTTTCTTCTTAATATGTCCTTCTATCTTAATAGTTTGAGGAGTGGTAATTTCGACCAATGAATTAAAAGATATGGTTGGATTAATTTCTTCTTTCTTGATGTGATCTTTCACTTCTTGCACCATTTTCTTCTTGATATGTCCTTCTATCTGGAGATTTTGAAGAGTGGTAATTCTTGCCAATGCTTTACAAGATATGGTCTGATTCATTTCTTCTTTCTCTGGGGTGGGGTCCTCGCGTATATCCTCTTCTTTAGATGTTTCTTGATCCTTTTCTTCCTCGTCTTCATAAGCTATGTAAAATAATTTCTTCTCAGCACACTTATGACCTTTAGTGCATTTGCTATCACAATTGTAACAAATCCCTTTTTCTCTTTTTTCTTCCAATTGTTGTAGTGTAAACCTTGTAGGTTGTGGAAGGCTAGGAGAAACAACACTTCCATATTTATAGTTGTGAGGGGTAGACTTCCTTGTTGCCATACTTTTACTTTCCAATATGTAACAAATCACTTTTACTATTTCCAATTGTTGTGGTGTTGCTCTAAAGAAGGTGTTGCTCTTTGAATCTTCATAATGTGCTATCCTTTCTGATGAGCCCCAAAAATGGATGATTATTTGGGCTCATTCAACCTCCTAATTCGACTTAATCCACTATTCACATTAGTTTATTACATTTTTTTATTATATTTATGCTAATAGAGTGAATTGGGTTAGTCATTATGCAAACAAGTCTAATGTGTGCTTTGTGTAGCCTTTTTGGTCAATTTGGAGACAAAGTCAATGGTTGAAATGAGCACTTGGAAGCCAAATTCGTGGAGAGTATTTTTAGGAAGGTGATCCCTTCATTTATGGACCTTTACCTCGAATTCCCCACCATCAACTCGGAGTTCAAGGTCCACCAAATCAATTAGCACAAGGGCAGCCAAGCAAGTCAAGTAGAACTGCTGTTAACTACAAGTTTTGGTAGTCGAGTCTCTAAAGTTTAGGAGGACTGTTGTGGTCCTCAATTTGTATAAATAAGAGGGCTTAGGGCCTCATTTTGGTTAGCCGGTAGTTAGTCATTTTGGTTAGCCAGTAGTTAGTCACTTTGTAGGCAGAAGTTAGCTAGTTTGTAGTTTGATTTTAGTCTTTCTTTAGGCAATAGTTTAGCTATGCATTTCAGCACATTTTCAAGTTTTCCTTGTGGACAGTTTTGATGTAATTCTTCTTTTCTTGCTCAATAAAGATGAATCTAGCTTTGCACCAGCTTTAAATCTCTCTTAGGAGGCTGTAGCTATTGGGGTTGGGACCATCTCAAGTGCCCAGTACTTCCTTTGTTTACTTTCATGTGTCTTTGCTACATTCCTAAAATAAAATCTGCTATTTAGATTTAAATCTTGGTTTGTTATTTAGGTTGCTTTTTATGGTTAAATTAGCTTTTCATGTTCAGGTTTAGTTGATAGATTAGTACAGGGAATACCTCTAGAAAAATTCCATCAAGCACCTTTGATCTCACCTCTCCCTCAGTGCGATTGTGAGTTGGGAAAAAGGTGACATTGTTGCCAACAAAAACGCTATTTTGCTTGACCATGCAATCCTTAGTGTACTGTTTCCATTTGCAGAAATTAGTTATGGGTTTAGATCTCTAAAATGTTTCTTTGCATAGTTGATGTACATGGTTTTCTTTCCAAATAAAGCTGTTGTTCATTCATGTTATTGATAGTTAGACTAGATTAGCTAGGACTTTGATTTTTTGCAAGACTTTGTTGATTCAATTGAATGTACATTGTGCAGAGCATCTCTACCACTCTTTTATCCACCCAAAGCATCATCTGAGTCACCTGTTCCATCTCCTAGCTGAGTTCCTCGTCTCCCATATGTCCTTTTTCCCATGTAACCCTACCTTCTTGCTCAATCATTGCCATAGCCTTCTTCAAGCCAAGTCAGCCTTCTACACCTTATCACCACTCCATCCACCAGTCCCTAGGCCACTTTGGACCCCTATCCTACCTCTAGATCCACCCATGCATCTTCCCTCACTAATCCATCCTCTAAAAATCGATTTTCAAACATCTTGTAGAAATTTCTGAACATCCTGTAGAAATTCCTGAACATCCTGTAGAACCCCTGCAGACTTCCTGTAGAAGCTCACAAATGAGGTTTTTTGATAGCCAAACCTTGTGAAACTCTCTGGAAGAGTGTTAGGGACTCCTTAGAACCCCTCTGCACCTTTCCAACCTTTTGCAAGCATTTATCCTCCTTGATCCACCCTCGCACAGTAAAGCACAGTTCAAGCATATGCATGATGAAATTGACAACTTAATAAAAAATACAAAAAGATGTTTTCTTAGGACAAAGGTAGTATAAACACATGTCTTTTACCTTCATAGAAGTAATGGCATCTATTTCAGTAGTTTGTATTCTCATCTTTGCATCAGTAGGACTAGCTGGTAGAATTAGGGTTTGCTAGGGTTTGCGCTTTCCTTCAGTTTTTCAATCTCTTTCTGCAAGTAGATTAGCTACCTTTGAGTTAGCTTTCATCCATCAATTAGAAAGCTTCTTCTAAGAGCTCATAGAAGTTGGCTAAAGCCCCTAGCGGACTTGTGCCAACTGACCAAGTGACAGTTGCAGCAAGAACTAGTACTTGTGCATACAGCACCGTCGCTTCCAAGTTTGTTACGAACAACCGGGTTGATAAAATTAAAGAAGGGAGTCCTGGGAGTTGCAGCATTATCACTGCAATACTGGGGCCCACCAATTTCTTCCGTGAAAATTGACCACGTAACAAGTTTTTTACGAGATCAAAGCCCTTTATACAAAATTGATCCGATTCTAAATATGAAGATGCAATACATACCTTTTGTAATAGTGGTACACCATGTAGATCAAAATATTGCTCCATCTGACGTATCCAATTTACCAGATCATTGCCACAAAACTTCAAAGAGTATTTATACACTACTAGCCACCATCACCTTGCCCATAGAATCTTATGCGCAGTCGCCTTCCCTTCACAGTGTCCTCCCACAACTCCTCCATGTGCTTTGGTGAGGATACTAGCGTGCTCAAACTCTAGAAAATATCGACACAATATTGCATTTGTTCTGATCTTATACAAGTGATCCGCAATCACAGAAAAATTAGCAGCATGGACCACTAGTTCCTTTTTCTGTTGATTAGAATAAACTTGTAGAGTTGTTCCAGTAGACAAAAATTGAATTATATCAGCAAAATGGTCATCTACAATGCGCATAGTAAAGGTTTGTGCATCCGACAATCCTTCCTCCAAACTAGTTGGTTCTTCACCTATTTCAATCCTCGAAATATGTGATTTGGTCCTTGTTGGGTGTTAAAAGGTGTCTTTTAAAACTCCTCTACCTCACATTAATCATCAACCTGGGCAAGACCTTTTATTCCTAGAGTGTACACAATATGTTCATGCTATGAATCCAGAGAGTAATGTTTCTTAAAATGAAGTATAAACCATTGATACAAGAGTAAACGGATGCATTTATAAAACTCAAATTCCAACTGTTAAAGGAAATATTACATCTAAGCATCAAGACTTAATCCTCTGCTAAAATCATGATAAAATCTCAAACAAGTGATTCAATTAACAATAGCATCAAACGAGAGAGTAGTAGCATTAACCAATCTCTTCTAGCTGATTCTATCTAAATCACACTTAATCTCAGTCAAGAAAATCAAATAGAAAGGATGTCAACCGAGAGTTCAATAGCGGTAACCAAACTCTTTCAGCTGATTAAATAAACAATGTTCATTGTCTTAATGAGCTAATTAATTTAACCTATAATAAGCGTAAATAGAATCAAATGAAAATGCTACGAAACATGTAAAGAAAATATTAAATATATAAATTTAGTAAAAAACAAATAAGATAAACTCACAGAAACTGGGAAAAATATCAAACCACACAAACATGTGTGAATCAGAAATATATAACACAAGGGATAGCAGTTCAATCCACTAGAGGTCGGGCCCTTAGCCACCAGCAAATACTACTGAGCTACTTCATAGAATACAAATGAACAACAACGTAAATTACATATTAACCATTGAACTCAAGTCTCGTTACAATATGGTCATGCTCTCCACCGTATGAGTCCGTAAATTAAAATTATGAGTTGCAATAAACAGAAATCGATTCCCTTTTCTCCTAGCATCTTTTTCTTTTATAGTAAGAAAGAGTTAAAAGATAAATGTGATCCCTCAGGATCAGAGATCGTAAGGGAGTCGTAGCACCCTTCATATTTGGCATTGATCCTCTTGATTTGTCCTCCGACCTGACCGCAACTGACGTGTAAATTAAAATTATGAGTTGAAATAAACAGAAATCAATTCCCTTTTCTCCTAGAGTCTTTTTCTTTTATAGTAAGAAAGAGTTAAAAGATAAATGTGATCCCTCAGGATCGGAGATCCTAAGGGAGTCGCAGTTGAATGCTATCTTCTAACATCCTTCATATTTGGCATTGACCCTAGTTGTATTTTTGTTCTTAGATTCATTCATGTTAGTCATTTTTAGTTGCATTACTTATTAGCTAGTCACATATTTTTTTTTCTAAGTAAGCTTAAATCTATTAATAAAATTTATGGTATAGAGAGTTCTAGGCATCAGAGTGCCGCCATACAGTCAGCAAGATAGCAGAAAATGAGCCGCCCACAAGGGGAAACCAGCTCAAGAGGCGTTTGAGAGCTGCCTCGCAAGAGGAAACCAGCCTTGTCTTAACAACAGTGAACCAAAAACTGAGTTTCCGACCAGGGGAAACCAACTCATACATAGTTTTGAGATTGAATTATCTACCAAGATCAGTTTGGGCAAGCTAATATACAAAGGATACAAACCAACAAAAACCTTAAAATACTAAACATGGAGGCGAGAAAAAGCAGAATCACTTAGAGTCCATAGTCACCCGAGGGCAATTCCTCTTCAAATCTGCATCCCCATCGTTCTTTGTCATCCGGAGCGGGATCTAGAGGAGCGACATCCATCACGTCATGCTCACCTGCATTCATCCCAGTGTCCTGGAGAGGCCCTGAGCTGCATTCACCTGGCACGCGAGGAGGATTTTTGTCTACGGGTAGAGAGACAGGCAGAGCTGGAGGAGAGGCTTGCGAGCTGATGGGAGGCACAGAGTGCGGGGGAGAGGCAACGATCATAGGTCGAGGTTCGAGTCAGTGGTGGGAGGTAGCAGTGACAGTGCTTGGGTAGGGAGGAAAGCATTGAAATTGACCACTTCCACAGAGGCAACGGGGAGCATTATCACTGAGATTGCAAGCGGAGAACAAGTGAGAGGAAGGGGGAGGGGAGTGACTGGGCCTGGAGCCACCCTGGCGGCATCTCATACGATGTCTCAGCTTAGGCATCGCCACACAAAAGTCATGAGAGCATGAGAAATTGAGAGAGGGCCTCAACGGAGGAATGTGGAGGCGAAATTCAAATAGGGCAGGGGTGCGCTGAGCAGAGAATGGACTGCGCAAATGATGGTAACCAGGGATGAAGCTAATGCAGGAGACCAGTGGGCAGTGTTTTCCGATAGTGGTGCGGAGGCTGTGCACCTTTGCTTCTAGTGAATACCAAGAACCAACAGGCAAGAGCTACTTCGACATAGAGACTGGCATAGCACCACAGCTCCAAAACAAAACACCAGAGAGCGCAACTGA
>APFE030385893.1:147057-157198 GCA_000404065.3 Pinus taeda | reverse complement strand
TTCAAAAAAGAGAGAAAGTCATTAAAAATCATGTTTATCTATGGGTACGCAGGTTCTCTCTACCTTGCCTGCGTGTATGCATCCCAAGCTCATTGTACCTGCGTACTTGTACACTCTGTAAGTTAAGGGATGGGTGCGTACTCCTGTAAAGGTCAAAAGGCGTGAGTTTCATCTTAAAAAATTTACTTGTGGTCACTTCTAGAGCTTTCTAGAAGAGTGTTTGACGTGTAATGAGCACCTCCAGATGGTTCATGCATCCCTATGATAGAGGAACTTATCCCATCAAAAGAGGGAGTATCCCATTGATGTTGGAACTGAATAACTTCCTCTAAAACACTATAAATATAGGCATTGGGCCAAGGGAGGGGAGGTTGAAAGCTGAACATTCCAAAGGGTAGATGCTGCTGGAATTATGACTTCCATTGTAAGCTTGTGAGGAGAGATTACCATCCTTTCTTGTTTCATTTGGAAGTGGGTGAGCTTGTCAAAGTAGAGGAAAACTCTTGCTGGACCCTGGGAGGAACTTGCACAACACCAAGGCTTAGGTTGTAATGGTTTCTTTTTTGTTTCCTTAATACAAATAAGTCCATTCTTCTCAATGATTTGTTGTTAATGAATTGTTTCATATACTCCTTGGTCTATATGTTGAATATGCTTTGTTTTATGGAATATTCAGGTGTTATGTAATCGTTTGATTGTTAGTGTATGCAGGTTTCAAAGTGAAGGAGGAGCTCATCTGGATCGATGAGGCTGGACTGCTGCAACAAGCGTTGGACTTGAGGTAGGATCGAAAAACACTTGGTTTCTCATAGAATAATGTACGTTTAGAGAAGGATTGCTCTTAATTGTCTTGTTTGTCACTAGAGAGTCTTAGACTCCTAGGGAGGTTAGTTTTGTCAGCAAAAATAACTCTTTCTGCATGACAGTAGCCTACTATAATACGCATCATGTCTTACCATTTTACTAAACACTTGTCAAGACATTTGGAACAACTCTAAATAAAATAACCTATTCATACCAAAGTAAATATAGAATAGTAGAATTTTAAAAATGGTTGAAGTTCAATTGTTTCAATTGTATAGCTTGGTATTTGAATAATACTTGGTGTAAAACATTGAATCATAATTTTCAATATAGAAACAAAAATTCTTTCTTCATGAGCGGAAAAACCAAAGCCAAAAATCTTCACATTTTTTAGCTAAATGTTCCCCAATACTCATGCTAAATATTTCATTATCATACTTGCAACTAGAGTTTTGACTATTGTAGCCCATGGCGCATCATGAAAAATGACTCAAAGAAAAAAAATTATGAGAAATTTATGATTGTTCATACATATGTGTCTGCCTTACAAATACAATGATTTGTACATATGAAAAGATGATAGAAAATAAATTGTATGGATAACTGAGGTTTAGTTGAAGTATCCCTATCTACCTCCATAGAATGCAAATGATAGGTTCTAAGAGAAGATTGTCTTGAGATAGGCTATCGACCTTCTCATTCATCTCTAGGAAGATTTGAACTACACTGAACCATGTGAAAATAGATGTGAACTCGTTCCGGTGGTATGTAGTTTCCAACAAGTCGATATGTTACGTCTTAGGAATGTTACACTCATTTCACTACGAAGGAAGAATCTCCAAAGACCTAAAGTTCTCTTATCCCTCCATCAAAAGATTTTCTCAGTAGGGATTTTAATGGCAATAACTCGACAAGATTGTTAGTCCCCCTTCTTGAGTCCCCTTTGAAAAATTATATGGTTGATCACATTTTGGTTGATTTTGTCAATTTAGAGTCATTATGAAATCTAAAGTGTTGCAAAACTCGTTCAATTTTCATTTCATATTTTTGCTATAGTGTTGCAACCTAGACCCTTGCTAGGATGGATGACAAGAAGGGCATCTTTGTTTTATCATTTTTCCCTTGTTCCTCATGCGAACCATTCAAATTCTCTTTTTCTTCATTAATAATTTTGTTAGTTCATGCTTAATAATTTTTGGACTGGTCTGGTCTCTTTTGAGCCCACTGGTCTACTTAAATTTTTTTGTTGTTCCTATACAAATTCTCTAATATTCCATGGGATTCATATGTTTCATTTTAATGGTATAAATTTATTTATGTTTATTTGTTTCATCTGGTTGCCACCCAAGATATTTTAAGTCCTTTTAAGTAGGGGAACATGACAAACAATAACAATGTTACCATGCACAGCTCATACTTGGGTGTGCTCACATGTGGCTTAAGAGATTGACCTACCATTGGGTGAGGTCATAACTCTTCACACATGCTAACATAGATAATATCATGACCATGTAATATTTTATGATTTTATTATTTCCACCCAAATACTAGTATATTGCTTCGTAGACAGGGACAAACTAAGGATGTGTGACAAATAATTGAGACAATATGTTACCTTCCTTTTGACATGAGACTATATGATATTTGGTATATATGAGTCATTATATAATTAGGGTTTTTTGAACATAATTGTGTCGTGCAGAAGGATCCTTTAAGGAAATGATATTTGATTCACAAGGATCATTATTAATGAATTATCTTCCCCATTTTGTATTTTGTGCCTTCTAAACCACCTTTTTCGAGACATTTTTTAAAATGGTATATCTTAATTAGGAATTAAAAATATACTTATATACCATATTGTAAGGATAATCAAACTGGTTCATCTTCAAAGGTGGTTCTTTTTCTAGGGACAAGTATTGATCTATGATAATATGTTTCAGAATTATCTCCTTGTTAATGTCTCAGATATTGTCTACAATCCCACATGGAAGGAAGGTTGGGTGGCTTTGGTAGATATATGTACAAACATGCCTTCGCTAATTTATCCTTAATAGTCCTTCCAATCTAAATTAAGAAAACAAATGTTGATCCAATCTAAATTAAGAAAACAAATGTTTGTTTGAAGAACACACTAAATAAGACTAGAATAGTTGTGATATTCAATAAAATCATTTAAATAAAAAGAAATATTTAACATGTTTCTTAAAGAACATATCCATATTAGTGCATATATGGTATCGGCACACCAAAAAAATAATAATGGTACACTTAATCTAGTACAACATATAGCACAAAAATAATAATGAGGCATTAATCTAGTACAACCTCTCCTTTTTTAAGATATAACCAAAAATATAACTGGTGTGTTATGAATATTTCCATGCACTATTATGTTGCGATATACGTGAAGCACCACATTTTCAAGTCATTCACTTGAAAAATATAAATTCTTATATTTTAAAAAGAAAGTAGAGCGTTGATGCATTTTAGGACCCCATAATGCATGTTGGTGCTATTTTGAATCTAACATGGGTTAATGCACAAGACGCGGCCAACAAACCCCACTGGATACTGACCCTTTCGACATCACCTGTAAAATAGGGAAAATGTTACCCAAGGCCCCTATGGGGGTTGCGAGAACTAGGCTTTTGTAGAAGTTAATGGAATGGGAATCTAATATGTGTAAACATTCTATAATATTCAACCTACAATTAAAATTCTAACTCTAATTATATATATTCATAAATATTGTGGAAACATTACGAGACAAACATGAAATGTTTGAAAGGGGTTCCTCAATTGTTCATATCACTCAGATAGATTCATCCATAAATTATAACTTTGAAGAAAGAAGCATAACTAAACATAATGTAATCATCTTACTGAACACAAGAAATGAAAATAAGCTAAAACCCAACCATCATTTATTAATACAAAAATGGGCTCCAAACACAAAATATACAACCTTATAACAATATTTCACCTCGACTAAGCAACCTAAATCACATGACATTACAATAAAGTTGCAAAGGAAAACACCTAACCATTCACTATCTCACTAATCACTTCCTAGCCAAACTGAATCCCTTTGGATTTATCATCTCTATACAAAATTACATTACATTGAATACCATGGGTGCTACCTAGGAATACAATTAGCATGGATAGGCATGCCACACTTTCTAAAATATATCAAATCAACATAGATTCAACAATATATTCAAACTTAATCGTCTTTGCATTTCTTCTTCATGCACCACTCATTTCTATGGGGTTCTACATTTTGCACCAGTTCTATGCAATTTGGAAAAAAAACATGATGCTCAAGTGCGTTGTTTCTTGTATGCTTCTTTATGCACAACTCTTGGAATTCCCTCAAAATTCCATCTTTTCTTCCTCTCAAAATTTTCCCCAACAATCCCCAAATGCACACATGTGGCTTGTTTTGTGCCACTCAAAACTTATGTTATTCCATATCACATGTTGAACCCCCTCCTTCTCATGGCTTAAACTATATGCATGTATCCTTTCATCCTTGTTGCTTCTTTATGTAGCTCAGTCACTGATAGAGATCGAGGCCCCTATACCTTCAAAAATATCTACATGTCACCTCTCATTACATGTAGAGATGATTCCTTCTAGATATTCTAATCCACACATAACCAATGAATGTGATGGTAATGTCCATAATTATTGCTTAGGTGTGAGGTATATGCAATGTCATGATAAACTTTATAACTCAACGATACCTACCCATCTAGAATATTTCTTGAATTTTTCTCACATGCAAATAACATATTCAGAAACTCGTTATCACAAAATGTTTCCTCGATCAAGACTCTTGACATGTCAACTCCCAACATATCTATGCCCAATACTCTCGATGTTGAAACCACTTAAAACATCTAACTATGCCTTATGCTACATTGCCTTACTACATTAAATGCCCTTCCTCTATGATCTAAATGTGTAAACTTGAAGATTTTTAACAATTTCCAATTTAAATTCATATCTATTTTGGGTAGAGGATCAATTTACTAAACAAATAAACAAGTAAACTCAAACCAAATTTTACAGCGACATACAAGCAAAACCAACATATCTGAAACACATAACACATAACACGATAAAGGATTTCACCCCTCTTGGGCTACATCTCCTGGTCTACCTTCCAATGTAGGGCCTCTTTCATTTAAAATTCTCAGAAGTGTGTTTACATGCTTTACACTACTCAAATAGAAGAAATCATGTCTCTAATGGATCCAACACATAAAAAAACCCCATTTTGGTTCTTTCTACACCTCATTTGGCCAAAACCTAAGAAATCTATGCTTTTTTCTTTGTTTTCTGAAATTCTATATCTAACCATCCTACAATTTAGCCTCAACCTAGCTCGAGCACCCACAATGTGGAATTGGCGCACAAAACCTGACACTACTCCCACTTGGAGGGTGAAATTGTAGGACTATTAAGGGCACCATTGATCCAGATTGAAATAGGAATGCAACAAATTATAGATACAACCAAAAATGCAAAGATGTAGTAGAAATAACGCTTCATTTCATTAATATCAAATACTAAAATATGCTTACAAAGAGAATGGAAATAAGACTAGCTTGGGCGATGGTAGCTTATCCCTGAGAAGGGATGTGGCATCTACATGCCTCTTAATTGCGTTACAATGAGGCTCAAGGGCCTTTCTATTTTTGAACAATAAGAGAAAACCATAAACAACCAAAACACTAACCCGAGGAGATGTAGCACAAAGTGTTTATGGGCCCCGTTGGGGTTAGTTGGACAACCAACTTCCCAGGGTCGTGACTTGGTCATATTATCTCTATTTGATGGGCATGATACCTCGTTGGAAAGATATCTTTGAGTACTATAATGAAAAATATGATTTTAGGTAAAACTTCATTTGTACAAGTTTTTGAAAAAAAATCATTTAGGGCCGCAAAACGACTCCTAAAGATTAGGACCCGAAAAACTACTAAAAATAGTAAACTGTGCTACAATTAAGGAAAGTAAAAATTGAAAGAGATAGTTGTGGGGGTCCAAGTGGGATAGGAAGGTGGCCACCAAAATCCACCTGGATCATTCCTCCACCCTTAGGAAGAAATGGTCCCCATTGCATTGAGTGCCTCCATGAGATGGGGAAACATCTGTTGAACTTGGTCCCTCGTGAGTTGTTCTACAATCTCTGATGTGTCCGGTAATGGTTGGAAGCATGGTTGAGGGTATTCCACATTGAACACTCGATGCAAGCCAAGGAATGGGGGAATGTTGTCCTCCAAAGAATTGTTTCCCACAACCTTGGTAATGGTGTAAGGATCATATCACAATGGTATGAGCTTCAGATGGGCTCTTGTAAGGCATTTTTCTGCAATTCCAATCGAAATTTGTTGCTCACCTATAACTTGTGTGGCACCCGATGTTAATCAAGTCACTCCTTGTACTTGGCATTTTCCACAATGGAGCGATGATATTTTAGTGTGTTGGGTAGAGGTGCTCTGGGAGTTAGGTCAGACGAATGCTGGACCTGACAGTGCAAGAGTATCCCTGTGGGTGAGGAGAAGATGTTCATGTCTTCTTTCATGACCGTATCCAACTGCTTATGCTTCATGGAGGAACCCTCCCTGGGGACCATGGATGTGGCTACGATCTTCCACTTACTTTGAGAGGGAACCAGCAAGAAAATAAATTTCCTACTCTAGGAGATGATCTTACTACATTTCTTAGTAGAGATCAAAGAAGTGGTGGTATGTGGGGCTACCTCTGGTATCCAGTATGATGCATTACCCAAAGAAATAATAGTAACGCGAGGCCTTGACTCATACACAACATTTTACTTCCACAAGTATGGTTGGCCTAATAATACATCCAAAACATCAAGAGGTGCAACATCACACAATACCTCATCTGTGAAGGGCTTGATTTTGTAGGGAAGGGGACACTGCTGGTGGACTCAGTGATCTCATCCTTGGTGAAGCCACTCGATACTGTATGGATGTGGGTGTAGTGTAGTTGGTAGGCCTAGTTGCTTCATGACCTCTACTAAAATGAGCTTCCTTCGGCTGCCACTGTCGACAATGAATTATTGCGATGAACCCTTTACCCACATTCGTGTGGAAAAGGTGCTCCCCCTCCTCTGGATCTTGAGGCTCATTCTTCTGGATCTTGGTAGTGGCAACAATGGTGCTAGGCTCTACATCAATGATCTTCTTCCCTTTGTCATTCCTCTTTTTGAGTTTTGACTTAGGGTCAGAACATGAATCTGATTCTAAAGCCTTCAACTTGGCCACCAATGACTACTTAGTCCGACACTCACTTGTGGTATGAGTGGGGTAGTTGTGGAACTCACACCAGTTTCCTGTGTCCTTCTTTGACTTTGTGGTGTTGTTCTTTTCTTATGGCTTGGACGAGCTGTCTTAGGTTGCCCCGTATTGTATTTGTCCTTGGTTGTACAGTTTGGGGAAGCCTTTCTTGTGCTTCGGATTTGTGGATCTGAAGTCTCGCTTCTTTTTTTTAAACTTCTTCTCGATCTTGAATGGGTATCGGTATGCCATTCCAAGCGAGTCGATCTCTAGGAAGCCCATGTCATCCTGGATACCTATGTAGGAAGCCGTGGTAATTGAGTACCAAATGCCATTCAAAATCCTTGATACCAAACTTTGTGTGAAGGGTATGAAAAATATTGGTAAAGTCTACATGTCTTGCTCCCTTCCCTGCCGCAGCATGGTGCATTTTATGTATTTATCCTCATAACTCTTGATAGGGTAGTACTTCTCCTTGATGGAATCCAGGAATAAGTTCCAAGTGGGTATGGCTGAAAACAGTGAATTCATACTTTCATCCTTTTGCTCATAGTAGGTTTCCCACTAGTCCTTGACGTGGGGGGCTACCTTGAGAAGTGCAAAAGAGATCTTTCCCTGAATGGAAAAATCATGATATCACATTGGAAATATCTCTCCAAGGATTAATATGGAAAATATTATTTTAGACAAAAAATCATTGGTACAAGATTGCCAAAGAAATGTCGTTTAGGGCCTCAAAACGGCTTCAGAAGTTTAGGACCCGGAAAACTGCTAGAAATAGTAAACTATGCTACAATTAAGGAAACATAAAAAGTAAAAGAGATAGCTATGGGGTTCTAGGTGGGATAGGCAGGTGACCACCAACATCCACATGGATCAACCATTAATCCCCCAATCCTGAAAATTCTAGTCACGTGGTGGCCATATCACCACGAAAGGTGTTGAAGTCTTCGACTGATGTCTGGCCCCCTTTGCTAGCATGATCTTGGTTCTATTTCTCTGTATGTGAATGTGGTTCAACCCCTTCTGGCTAGTCCCTCCTCTCTAACGTGCTGTTGGTTGTATTATGGGGTCATATCACCCGCGGCTGGCCCCCATCACCATTTTCTCTTTGGTTATGTGCTTGGTTACATTGTATGGGCATGTGGTTGTGTGAATGGTTGCGATGGATGGGGTAGGCCCTAGCCCCGACCCTCCCACCCATGGTCTTGTGGCACAGGGATGGCCATGGCCTAAGGCTTAGCGCACCCCACCCCCCAAAATGCATCGATTACCACAGTTAAATATTGTTTTGCCCCATACATTTAACAAGAAACATAACAAAGCGTGTTGGTGTGAGGCCTTGGTTACTTGCTGAAAGGTATTGGTTTCGAATCTTGTGGGGGTGTTTTTAAGCCCTCAACCCAAATTTGGGCTACCATGAGGAGGTCAGATGGCAGCCACGGGTTGGCCCACATGACACCCCCTCATTGGGCCACTTCAACCAAGCCATAAACTAATACAAACTTGTCATGCCACAACCAATCCTGTTGTGCCATGTGTCGATCAACAATTGGCCTATGGAGGACTAGTCACTTGTCTAGTCATGGTCCAGTCAGCAGTATAGATTGTTGACTGGGCATCCCTGCAACTCAAATTATTTTTTTTAGTTGTTTCCCAAAATGATTAGAATGTGTTTCTGGGAGCATTCGATTTCGAATTTGACTGAAATGAGTTGCATTGAATTCAGGTCATCGAGATCTATCCAAACATATAGGTTTCAAGCTATGTCGCACAATTTCAATTTTGAGCATTGTTTTGATCCATGATATCACTCCTCCCCATTGGAAGCATTTGGACCACCAATATCTATTTATCAATGAAATAATAGATGAGGATACATGTTACCAGGAGTAGTGTCCACTCGGAGCTGCTATTCCCACTAAAACTAGTAGCTATCTTAGAAACAAACAAGTAAAGACTACTTTTTCTTTCCTTTATGAAAAATAGATAAGAGTGGAACAAAGGACACCAACCTTATTCTTGTGCTTGGTTCCATGCTTGATTCCTCTCCTTCCTGATAGATCTTTGCCACTTCTTCGTCTGCCCAGCTTCAAAGAGCACATGTGGAATGAAAGTAGCATAATACTACCAAAGAACAGAGATCTATATTCATAAATAACACACGACCAGATATGTATTAACCACACAAATGCATATACAATCAAACATACAAGAATGCGGAGGAAAAATTGAATAGATTTGTTAATATCAAGAATAGCAAGAGGATTACAACCAATTGTTCTGACCCAACATCATCCTCTAACAAGAAATCCCTTCTTCACCTCAAGTAAAGCTTAGATCACCCAACACTATGAAGTTTCACCAGAAAACCAACGACACTTCTCTACAAGATACAAGATTCTAGCCTCTAGATCTCTGTGATGAGGGATCCATATATAGATTATTGTATGGGGGTGAGTCATCTTCTGGGGTCTTGATTAGTGTGCTCTCTCTAATAGTTCTTGATTCCACTTGGAGACGGATGATCTCTTACTCATCCCTGGTCAAAAACAGAGAGGCAAGTGTCAGAGGGGAAGCTTCTGGAAGATTCTATGATCTTCCACCTTGCAAACTGTCTCTGCCATTTGTCCATTCTTGCCCATCACACATTACAGAGGGGCCATCCAGTATGCATCACAACCTTTACACTGTGAAGGTGATATGCATCGCACCCTCTGCACTGGGTATTCAGTATGGTCCAGTTTTGACCATGAGCAATTTTTAGTGGAGAACTTCTGGGAGATGATGTAATCAACTGATCTTGTTCCTTTACGTAGTGAAGCAACACTTTTAGGGACTTAGGAGCCCTCGGTTTATGGACATTTATGATTGGGGTTGTAGTGCCCAAAAACGTCTATAACAGTTGCCCCCTAAAGCATGAGGTCGTTAATCTTTTGATGTTGGGTGAAATGCTTTATCATCAGGATTTGAAGTTTTTTTGAGCTGGGAGGTGACCTGTAATAAGATACACTACAATA
>APFE030385893.1:2738-141105 GCA_000404065.3 Pinus taeda | reverse complement strand
TTAGGTTCCAAAGCGTTTTTAGATTCATTAAATTTATTTTATAGTTGATCTTGTTTAAAAATTTTCCTTTCAGGTTCATCGCGTGATGTGTATACAATTCCTAAAATGCAGTCTAAGATGATAAACAACTGTTTAATCTTCTTTTGGCAATGAAAATCCTAGCTACTAAGGAAAGAAAATTGAGAGTCTTTCAACAAAGAGCACTGAGCACACACTAAATGCACTATCCTGAATCAAACCAAGCAGTCTAAATGCAAATTCACATGCATGTATTTGTTTTCAGCCATCTTAATGTATAAATGACAAGAAGAATGCTAAGTGCAAATCTGAATTATTTTCAAAGTGACTATACTTAACAAATTTCTTTTCAAAATGAAGTGATGATAAGGGCGGCACTTTGTGATTTTGAAATGAAAACTGTTTCCGACACTTTAAAAACTACTAATTCAAATCATATACAAGAGTAACCGTACAATTGACTATCAAGAACAATGGGATTCTCTTCTATGGTTGAAAACAACACTTACGACACTTTCAGATTAAGAAATGACAGTTCGACTATGCTACTTCTTTGCAAAAGAGAACTGAAAATGGCACACAATACATAAAAACACTTACAATTCTTTGCACAATTGAGGCAAAATGATGGACGAGAAGGGGGTTTTCACAGAGATACACCGACCACAGACAACAAAACTCCTAAATAGAACTGAAAGCAGTGAAGAAAAACCAAAGTTTGAAGGTAAAATTAACCTTCCTTGACCATCACATTTGTCACACAGGGAATCCAGTATGCATCTCACCTACTACACATGGGAAGTGTGATGCATACAGACTTCCTTGAAGGGAGGGTGTGATGGTACCATTGTGAGACTTCTAACCAGTCTTTGCTCACAATTCATAGTTCAGTTCAGGAATTTAGGCCGTGTAAGAGATGTTCAGTAAATGTAAATCACAATGGTTGATCTAAGGAGGTTACTAGAGCCACCACTCAGGGAAATTAGAACATTTGCAGATTGATTTTTCAATTCATCAACAAAACCTGGAGATAGACTGAAGCAGCACTGATCTACTTTGCATTTGCATAACAAATGCAGTTCAAAGGCTAGATGGCTTGACTTCAGGCTCTGTCTCTAAGTTATAAAACAAACAAAGATAGACTAACAAACAATCTATTCTCTCCCCAATGGAGTCACCATTTTGTTACCGGGAATAGTGTCCACTCGGAGCTGCTATTCCCACTAAGACTGGTAGCTATCTTATAAACAAACAAGTAAAGAATACTTTTGTTTTCCTTTATGAAAAATAGATAAGATTGGAAAAAAAGACACCAATCTTAGTCTTGCACTTGGTTCCTTACTTGATTCCTCTCCTTCTTGATAGATCTTTGCCGCTTCTTCTTCGTTTGCCCAGCCTAAAAGAGCAACTGTAGAATGAAAGAAACATAATACTATCGAAGAACAGAGATCTATATTCATAAATAACACAGGACCAGATATGTATTAACCACACAAATAAATATACAATCAAACATACAAGAACGTGGAGGAAAACATGAATAGCTTTATTAATATCAAGAATAGTAAGAGGATTAGAACCAATTGTTCTGACCCAGCATCATCCTCCAGCAAGAAAGCCCTTCTTCACCTCAAGTAAATATTAAATCACCCAACACTATGAAGTTTCACCAGAAAACCAACAACACTTCTCTACCAGATACAAGATTCCAGCCTCTGGATCTCTGTGATGAAGGATCCATATATAGATAATTGTAGGGGGGTGAGTCATCTTCTGGGGTCTTGATTAGTGTCCTCTCTCTGATAGTTCTTGATTCAACTTAGAGACTGATGATCTCCTACTCATCCCTGGTTGAAAACAGAGAGGCAAGTGTCAGAGGGGAAGCTTCTAGAAGATTCTATGATCTTCCACCTCGCAAACTGTCTCTGACATTTGTCCATTCCCGCCCATTTCACCCTGCATAGGGGCCATCCAGTATGCATCACACCCTTTACACTGGGAAGGTGATATGCATCGCACCCTACGTGCTGGGTATTCAGTATGGTCCAGTTTATACCATTTCTGAGCAATTTTTAGTGGAGAACTTCTGGGAGATGATGTAATTAGCTGACCTTGTTCCTTTAGGTAGTGAAGAAAAACTTTTAGGGACTTAGGAGCCCTTAGTTTATGGAAATTTATGATTGGGGTTGTTGTGCCCAAAAATATCTATAACAATACATCTCCCTCAGCCTTCTAGTCTCAATCCAATGAACTTTTCTTAAATTTGAGATTTTGAGCTTTTCATTTTCCCTGATTTTGGAGTCTTGGACTTGCTATCGTAAATAACATCTTGCTACAATATCCGAGAATATGCAGAATGACAAACTTCCTTTAAATAAATAAACACATTCCCTCCTTGGTCTCCAATCAAAGGAAACTTAAACAATCTCAAATTCTTCTCACCTTGAACACTATCATCATGATGATGCTTAACATGTCTATCCTTGTACTTGGCTTAACTCTTGACCATATATGATCGTGATTCCCATGCACCATCACTTTTCAAAGCCAAAACATTATGAAACCCACAAGAAGAAGAACCAATGTCCTCTTTCTCAATTTTCTTTTCCATTTTCTCTTTGACCTCTGCACTATCTAACACTGACATCTTGTTCACACTAATGTTCAACAATGATGCTCGTTGATGCAAATTTACTTCATTTTGTTTACCTCTTTTAGGAGGAAACATGTTAGACTCTTGAAACATCTTACTACACAAATTAGAAACATCAGTTAAATTAGATTTCAAACTTGAATCATATCCTTGAAAGGCTTTAGATTCCTCAACACCTTCATGTTTGATCATAAACAATGTAGAGTTCTTACTAGGATTAATAATCCTCTTCATTTGCCCCACATTTAGAAGAGATGCATTCAACTTCTTGTTGTGTGATATAATAATGTACTCAATCCCATTCTTGAAAAAATGACATTTTTTCTCATGGTGATGAAAAATAGCTCTCCTATCATATAAATATGGGCCTCACAAAACAATACCACATATATCAATTGGAATTACATCAAGCTTACTCGATCTAGGAAGTTTGTAGTGATTTCAAATCTAAATATGCATTTCTTTGTTACCTACAATTTTTCATTCTCACATACCCAACCTAAAGGATACGGTTTAGGATGAGGAATGGTTTCTAGATTCAACTTCTTGACAATGCCTTCTGAGAGAATATTTTCTTTTGAACCATTATGAAATATTGTATCTATATTATTATGTTTTGAAATAAGTCTAAAATGGAAAATCTCTATTTTTATTTTTTTTTTATCTTAAGTTTCATTGAGACAACTTGAAGAACTACTACTTTCAATGTCCTTACCTTTGAAACCTATGGCTGTGATATTTGTTTCATCTCTAGAATCTGAACATAGACCATGTTGTGTAGTTGCAACTATCTTCTCCTTCTACCTGTTCTTAAAGTTTTTGGGTCTCAATTCTGGATGAAGTTACCAACAATAATCTTCATCATGCCCATCTTTGGAATAATTTTTACATTTGAGTTTTTATTTCTTCATCTTGATGGAAACATTCTTCTTCCCCTTTTCTTTGAACATACCTTTTCCATTTTATACAAATTCAAAGGAACTCTCACTAGTTCGTTCAGAAACATTTTTGCCTCTTGCCTCTAAATGAGTTTCGTGAACATAAACTTCAAATAGTTTAGTAGGGTTAAACATGAGAATGGCATGTCTCAAATAACTATGAAACCATACAGTGTATTTCAACAAAGCATATTGTGAGGACAAATCTATACCCAAAATCAAATCTCTTTTCCTAAATTCTTGGGTATAAGATTGTACATTTTCCCCTTTAGTTTGCCTAAAGTTTTTCCAATCCATAATAGATTTTTGCATGTATGCTAATGGATAAAAAATCCTTCTTATTGCAACAAAAATATCATTCCAAGAGGATGAAACCATACCATGTTTCTTCATGTTCTCTTGTGTTTTGGCTTCCCACCAAAATAGTGTTGCACCTTCGATTGTAAGAGAAGCAAACTGAATCTTGGTTTCATCATCTTCAATTGTTTGTATCCTGCAATACACATCAATTTGGCAAATCAAATTGTCTAATATTTCTTCATTTAAATATCCATTGTACATAGGAAATTTAAACTTAATATCAAGATTAATAGAAGGATTTTTACCATGGCCTGTTCTTGAACTTGGAGTTGTCTTGGAAAGGGTAGTAGCAGTAGAAGAACATGAGGTGGAAGATGTAGATGAGGATGATCATGATGAAGGTTAAGTTGGTGGTTTTTCACCATTCCCTCCATTTCCTTTTAAATATTTGTCTCCTTTTTCTCCCTGAGATTTTTAGCTCTCTCCATAAAGTCTAGTCCTCAAACAGAACCTTAACCATCTCTGGCATCTCAAAGAATGATTTTCTCAAGGTCTTCTAATCTTCAAACATCTCTTCATGACCCTCTTCATGTGCCATGACTATTGAAGCTTGAGAAGTGTTTTTCATCCTTGAAACAATTTGAGATCTTGGCTCCACCAATTCTCCTTTTCCTCTCTTGAGCTTCAACATTGTAAGCATGAAAAAAACAACTTGTGAACAAATCAAATCTTCACAGAAAGCTTTTGCTCTGATGCCAAAATGATATGAATCTATAAACTTGAAGATTTTTAACAACTTGCAAGTCAAATTTATATGTGTTTTGGGTAGAGGATCAGTTTACTAAACACATAAACAAGTAAATTTTATCCAAATTTTGCAACCAAATAGACAAAAAACCAATATATCTGAAACACATAACACATAAGATGATAAAGGAGTTCACCCATCTCTTAGGCTACATCTCCTGGTTCATCTTCCAATGTAGGGCCTCTTTCATTAAAAATGCTCAAAAGTGTGTTTACATGCTTTAGACTACTCAAATAGAAGAAGGGATGTCTCTAATGGATCCAAAACTATTAAAAACCATATGTTGGTTCTTTGTGCAGCTCATTTGGAAAAAAACTGAAAAAGTTATGTTTGTTTCTTCCTTTTCCCAAATTCTGCAACTAACCAGCTTACAATTCAGCCTCAACCTGGCTTGAGCGCCCCAAATGAGAAATCGACACACAAAATGTAGCAATATTCCTACTCAGGAGGTGAAATTGTGGGACTTTAAGGGTGCCATAAGCCCCGAGTCCTAAAAATCTCGGTCACGTGGAGGCCATATGACCGTGAAAGGTGACGAAGTCTTGGGCTACAGTCTGGCCACCTTCGCTGGTGCACCCTTGGTTCTATGGACCTACATGTGACTATGGTTCAGTCCCTTCTAGTTGGCCCCTCTTTTTTGTTGTTCTCCTGCTCACATTATGGGGTCATATAATCAAGGGTTGGCCCCCATCTCTATTTTTTGTCCAGTTATGTGCTTGGTTATGTTGTATGGGCTTGTGGTTGTGTTAATGGACACAAGGGCTAGACTAGGCCCTAGCCCTCATCCCCTCGTCTATAGTCCTATGGCATAGGGGTGTCTAGGGGCTAGGTCTTACCCTGCCCTCCCCATATGTGCCAATTACCAAAGTTAAATATTGTTTTGGACCATACTTTTAACAAGAAACATAACGTGTCGTGTTGGTGCAGGCCTTTGTGAACTGCTAAGAGGTATTGGTTTCAAACACTGGGGGGTGTTGTTTAGTCCCCAATCCAAATTTTGGCCACCATGTTGAGGCCATGTGATAGCCACTAGTTGGCCCACATGGCACTCCCTCATTGGGCCACTTCAACTAAGCCATAAACGAATACAAACTTGCCATGCCATAACCAATCTTACTACGCCAAGTGTCCACCAACCATTGGCCAATAGAGAACCTGTAACCTACCCAATCATGGTCCAGTCAGTAGTACGGATTGCTGACTGGGCATCCCTGCAATTAAAATTCCAATTTTTTTAGTTGTTTCACAAAATGATCAGAAATAATTTATGGGAGCATCCGATGTCAGATTTGAGTGAAACAAGTTGCATTGGATTCAGATCATCGAGATTTATCCAATCGTTTAGGTTTTGAGCTATGGTGCACACTTTCAATTTTGAGCATTACTTTCATCCACCAAACGACTCTAACACTAATATCCATATCTTATTGATATAATGGAATAGCAAAGTAAACTTGTATTATATAAGCAGTTTGGTGCATTAAAACATAACATGAATAATGTGTACCTAGATCTGACTTACTATGAAAATTGATGGCACCATGATGATGGTTGGATTAGTGCATGCCTATATTTGGTAGTTGTCCCATCAAAATCATAACTATACGATCAAAACTTGGAAGAGACCTCCATGCTATCGATGCATTCATTAAAACATCAAGATGAAGTGACATTCCTATGTAATCTTGCCAACTTCCTTGACACAATTTGCATTGTCACCTTCCTATCCTTTCGCCAATGGGCCACCACGGGTTGATATAGTAACCAATCAAATCACCATATGGTTATTTTGAATCGTGTCGTCAGTCATTTGTGTTATTTAAACCTGAATTACAATATAATGTTTGCCCCCAACACTGTGCATTTCATCGTTACGACAAATTCACTCGATACAGTCCCTTTTGTTTAGCAAGGTCATTCATGCAATGGCTAAAACTATACACCAAACTACTAATTTCTAAAAAAAATCACTATGTCAATCTAATCTGCAACATAAATTAAAATTAACACTTATACCAATATATTTATATACAAAGAAAAAAATTTGAACACACCTACTCAATTATGCATGGAAGATGGGTAATCCATTTACAACTTCAACCGACTTCCATTTACAAAGAATTCCAAAGTTTTACAATTGAGATTCTCTAGCTGCACCACTCCAACATCTATTATAGATATGATCATATATGGGCCAAGCCAATGCATCTGAATATTCCCTAGGTGCTTCAAAATAGACTAACATAGAGAAAAACAAAATCCCCTCATTGAAATTTCTTATGCTTGAAACATCTATCATACCAAGCTTTATCACGAGCCTTTTGCACATTTTGATGGCTCTCAATATTAAAACATGAATGATAAAAGTCCTGAAAGTATCATCATTAATTATCAACCCATGTTCATACAAAATTAAGAGGGGTCAGAACTATGTGTGCAACATTTATTGTATTCTTCTTTTGTTGATTTGATGCCACTGAATCAAGAATAGGTTGCACATAAACTACTTATTCTATATAAACTACAAGAAATACTATGAAAAAGAAAGAAAAACAAGTGAGCATACTCTAATTGCAGGAAAATTAAAGGATACCAAGTAAACCTACTATGATTGAAAGAAATTGAAGGAAAGCAAGTAAACCTACTCTAATTTGCAAAAACGTAAAGGACATAAAGTAAAACAACTATAATTTTCAAAAATTTAAAGGAAAAAAAGAAAACCTATTTGGGTTGCAGGAAAGGAAAGAAAATCAAATAACCCTATTTAAATTGGAAGCAAACCATTTGAAGAAGTTGGAACGAAATCAAATCTACTCTATTATGCATGGAAAGCCAATTTGCAACTGAAAGAAAACATTCAAACAATAAACCCTGATTTGCGAAAAAGAAAATAGTTTTTCTACAAATATTGAGATATTTTATCATTGATGGAAATAAGGAGAAAGAAACAAAGTGTTCAAGGATGGAAGGTGGCAGCAGGAGGTGCATGTGTCAAATAAATACGCAAGGATCAGGTTCTAGGCACACTTAGTGCAATATCTTTGGAGCCATGTTTTAAGCACTAGATCATCTCTTTTTTAGGTGTAAGGAACCTATACTAATAGAGATTTGAAAGATATTTCCAATGATATATGGAATCCCTAAAAAAACCTCCTAGATCAAAAGTTAGAGTCAATCAAAGTTCTGTGACCTCAAGGCCTTCATAGCAATGTTTAAGTGTGTGGAGGATTCTTTGGCACATAGCCAAAGTTGGATTAAATTCCAAATTTAGTGCCAAGGCTTGCAGAGCCTCTAAATGAGAGATCTAGGTAGACATGGAAGCAACCAGTTTGACAATAGGTGGAGCGCAATAGGTAGGCTTAACTTGACAGATACACCCCAATGTAAAGTTTTGTTTACAAGTCTAAGAGACTAGGAGGAAAGAGTTGGGACATGACAACTAGATGTTGTCTAATGGGTATTGTGTGAGTCCAGCCAGCCCAATGGTAATACCCCAGCAGGTGCATCTTAGAGGTTTATTTGGAGAAGCACATGACTAAGTGTTAGGAGTTAAGTGTCAAGACATGGAAGCAGTGTAGCTAACCAATGAAAAGCATGTAAGAGGAGGCCCACTCCGAGAACTCATCCTGTAGAGGGATAACATAGAGAAATAATAAAACAAGTGTATGCAGTACAATGATGGATCGTCATAAAAACAATGAAAAGGCTAGTAAGCCTAAAAACAAATTAATGAAGGATTTGGTCAGAAAATAAGGCCTCATAGGACCTTGCCTCTCTCCTCCAGGAGGACATGTGGAGGAATGTGATTGGCTCGAGATACGTCAGTTGGTGACTTTAACATGGATGCATGGTAGGCAGATTCAAGGTTTTTGGTTACCTAAAGGGGCCATTTCTAAGTGACACGTGTTACCAATCACACACCAACACATAGAATAGGTGACTTCATTGTGACATCATCCTAGTGGATATTGCCTAGAAGATTTAAATGGTGTGCAAGAGGTGTCAATGTGACACGTAGGAATTAATGGTGGATAACGATGACCAATAAGAAGTGGTTCAAGAAGACCCTATAAGCCAACTCATCCTAGTTGACAGAGCCCAAAATTTTAATAAGGGTGCATAAGTGAAAGCTATGGCAGAAGGCATAAGCCACTAAGGAAAAGCGTCAGCCAATAGAGAGCATCGATTAGTCCTGACAGGACATGTCAACCCATAGGTATGACCCTCGTGGATTATTGTGGCGCATATAAATGAATGCATTGGTTTGTTGAGGACTACGGGTTAAGTACCCACAGCAGGGCCTATGACACTTGCTAGAACCATGGCCATGACAAATAATAAAAGGAGTCAGGTTTGGGAGCTAGAAGACTGAACCCTAGGTCATTCCATGTAGAAATGAACCCAAGGCAGAAAGAATGGAGATAAGGAGGCCCTGGGAGTGGCTAAGAACGAAGTCCTTTCGATTATTTCACATCAAAACATGACCAAGGGCACGTCAAAAGAATGTGGGGCCATCCTTGGATCCTGGAATCCCATATCTTTTTGAGAATTCAAATTAATAAAAAAGTCTGGAGCTTGGACGTTACCATTGGGCATAGAAGCATGACAAATACTGTGAAGTTGTTAATAAAGGAAATAGGCTCCCAACAAGACTTGAAAGGGCTTAGCGCCTAGGGCCTAAGCTGGTGGTTGCGAAGACCCGATCTTGAGGTGGAAACATAGGTAAAGGGTCGAGAGAAAAGGGGATTAAAGGAAAAACAATGGAACTAATAGTTTTGGCAGTGGAATTGGCAGTTAGGACAAATCAAATGCAAATAAAAATATCAGGCACATCGCTAAATTCTATAAAGAGGCAAAAATGCAAAAAAATCAGTTTAAGTGGAAGAAAAGTTAGTTAAAGTTAGTTTAACTTGGAGATGGAGCCCAAAATAAAAAAATACAGTCCAAGAGGATAAACGAGAACAACACAAAGGAAAAATTCAAGATTCATGCACAAATTCAAAAATAAACAAATCCAAAGTTAGAAAAAGGAAAAATATATAAAAGCAAACCAAATCAAGCAGAAAGTGATATTTTTTTAAGAGAGATATTATAGTGCAACAAGGTATTGGTATGGTGACTGTTGTAGGATTTTTAAGAGGTGGATGAGATAAATTGTTTTTTTTTTTTTTAATGAAAGAAAGGCATTCATTCATCCTAGCATGGAAATGGATGAAAAATGGAGCAGTGAGTGTCAAATCAAGGTGTAGCTTGTTGATCAGGGGTAGGTTCTCCTTCTAGTGGGTGATGGAGAATAGTTGGGGTTCTAGATCCATTCATTTGTAGCTAATAAAATAGGAAGTTATAGCAGAACTTTGTAATTGAAAGTTGTAGCCTTCCCTATTAATAAAATGGAGAATAAGTTATGAGGTTATCTGTTGTTTGCATGATTCCATTGATTACAAAAATTGTTGCTTATTGCTGAAACTTCTCTTTATTGACTTATTGTTCTTACACAAAGTGAAAATATTTTTTGAATTGTTAAAATTGCTGCAATACCTGATTCACTCCCCCCCTCTCAGTATTGTCATAGTTTTGAACAATTGGTATCGAAGCAAGGTTGCTTGTAATCAATCTAACATCTGAAAGAAAGATCAAGAAGCATGGAAAAATAGGAAGGAGGTTTCATCAATAAGGAACCTATGTTTAATGGAACAAACTCTTTATTTTGGAAAGTGAGGATGAGAGACCTACATTCAATCACTTGGAGTTGATGTGTGGGATATTGTGGAAGAAGAATATAAAATACCTCCAACATTGGTTACCAAAATCAGAAGTTGGAGTCCACATGCAATCCTAAAGCAATGCATGCCCTGCTCAGTGGCCTACCTGAATTAGAACTTGTCAGGGTGATGGATTATAAATATACCAAATAAATCTCAGACAAGATGAGTAGTTGCTATGAAGGAGACAAAAAGGCAAAGCAAGCTAAAATCCAATGTTTTAGGAACAAATTTGAATCATTGAGCATGCATGATGATGAATATACTGCAAAGTATTTTCAAAGAGTTGATGAAATTGTGAACACCATTAGAAATCTTGAAGAGAAGCTAGACAAAGATGTGGTAGCGCAAAAAGTGTTGAGATCTCTTCCTCAGAGGTCTAATCCCAACCTGTTATCCATTGAATAAATGGAAAATCTGAGCTCTCCCACTCTAGATCAACTCCTTGGAATACTCATTTCCTATGAGATGAGGAGTTCTAAAGGAAGTTTGTAGCAAAAGAATCAACCTTTAAAGAAGAAAATAGGTGCAAGGATGAGCATGCTCACACATGTTGTGAATTAGATGAAGAAAGAGATAACTTTGTAAAGTGGCTGAAACAAGGATCAGGAAAGTATAAGGTAAGTTTCCCTTTAAATGTTTTAACTATATCCATGTTGGTCATTATGCATTGAAGTGTCCTGAAAATAAGAAAAAGGACTATGATCCGAAAGAAAAATTTAAGAATGCTGAGAAGGACAGAAACAAGGCTAAGAAGAAATGTTTCTTTATTTAAGAAGAGAGCTCCTCTAAATTTATCCCAACCAATCCTTAGAGAGGACAGAGATGATGAGATCCCTAAGGAATTCATGCTGATGGACATAGAAAACATGCAAGTTGAGGCTATTTCTAATGATGATGAACGAGAAGATGATCTTGAAGGAGAACTGGTAAGTTCACTTGGGGAGATAGGGAGGCTGAGAAAGAAAAGCAAAACCCACAAAGAATCCTTGATAGTATAAAAGGTTGAGGCATTAGATCCATTACTTCTGCAATTAGAAGAAGGTAAGAATATACAAGATTCGTTGAACCAACAATTTAATGGAAAGGATCAAATATGTGAGAAGCTATGAGGAGAAATTGTGTTGTTGAAGAAGGAGCTTGAAATGGCTAAAACTCAACTCAACTTCAACCATAAATTAAACAAAGGGATAGAATATTTAAATGAAATTATGGAGGCTCAACACATCTCCAACAACCAAAATAGTATTGGTTTTTATGTTTAATCCAATGAAACAACTAAATTAAAGCATAAAAAGGAAATTAATTTTTTGTTTTAGAAAGTATTGCACAACAATAAGAGACACTGGCTCAGTAAAAGAGAACTCCAATCAATTTGACACTACCTTTTATGCTCACAATGGTGGGAGCCCTTGGTATGTGGACGAAGCTTATTCTAGGCACATGATAGGAGATAGAAGCAAGTTTCTCACTTGGAATCCTATTGACAAAATTAATGTGACATTCGACAACAATACTCCAGGAAAAATAATTACAAAAGGAGTGGTCATCCTCTCAAATGGAAAAGGTAAAGCTAAAGGTGTTTTATATGTTTTGCTGAAACATAATATTTTGAGTGTGTCTCAGATGTGTCACCGAGGCTATGTTGTAAAATTCAAAGCTAAAAAAATTCAAAGCAAGTCCACAGGTACAAGACAATTACTTTTTGAGGATTTAAGAATAGAAAACAATGTCTATGTCTTGAAAGAAAATACCAAAAGGTGCTTTTGTGCTTCTTATCAAAGAAATATTAGAGTTGGTTGTGGCATAAATGGCTTGACATATGAACTTTGACTAGATTGTCAAGATTAGTAAGAAAAATGCATGCAAGGACCTGTTGATCCAGACCTTTTCACTTTAAAGATGCATACAAAATTATATTTAAAAGGGAACGTAACCATAAGAGGCATACAGATAAATGAAGTAGAAATAAACGACAACCATGAGAAGAAAAGCCACAAACAATTTGATGACAAAGTTCACTTAGAGTGGGTTATGTCTCCGGGGCCTGCTCAATGTGAGGAGGCCTCTTTCATTAATATTTAGTGAAATCAAATTACATGCATGTACAAAAGACACCTTATACCTCCACTTCTAGGGATGGATTGTAAATTCACACCTCTACTCAAAATGGATTGCACCATTGAATTCCTAGAGAAACATCATGAAACATCACTGTAAACTCGACCCTTTACTGCTTCGGTAGGATCTGGTCCCCTGATAATCTCAAATATTCCTCTAAGATTCCTTCTCATGGGTTGACTAAAATTTAGTTTCTTTGATGAAGTATATTATCATATCGTCACCTTCCTAGAATAAAACTGAGAAAAAAGAGTATAAAATTGGTTTGGTTATGAAACTGTCAATTTTGGGCCTCCAACCAATCACCAAGGTTCCTCAAGATTCCATAAATATTCTATTCTAGAGGTTGACTAAAATTCCACTGCTAGTATGAGAAAATTGATTAGATCATCAGACTCCTTGTGAAAAACTAATTAATTTGAGTATAAACTCTGCATATTTCTGACATTACGAAAATTTGGCTCCAAGGTGATCTTTTAGATTCCTTGCATATTACCCTACATTTAGGTTCTTCCCCTCGGTTTTCATTCCCATTTGGGTTTCCACCTACACATTCAGTTTCGTGCTTAGTCTCCTTTATCCTCCGTCAGGTGAATGACAAAATTTGAGTTTAAATAAAAAAGTTTGGGTGAATTTCCCAACGTGCCTAGCTGGTTCCTTGGTTTGCAGACTAATTTAAAAAAACGTTGACTGGTCGATTGAATTTCAATCCTACCGAACCCTCGATATGGAGTTTGGCAATTCACTGGGTGGCCTTTTGTATTATTTGGGGGTTGTAGTTGTTTTAAATTTGAGGTCGACCATGAGCGAGTTATCCTACCATGCCAAGTAGGTTCAAACCCCATCGAACCCCCATTATATGGTAAGTCCTTTGAGTGTGATGAGTCTTAGTATTCCAACAAGAATGTTGCAACTCCCAATGCTTGCAACTTTAATTATCAACCTGAGATTCGTACAAACTTAAAATGTATCGACACTATATGTGAAAAATACAATGTATCATTCTTCCGTTATCATGATCTAATGGAGTGAATGTAATGAAATCAAATCTTAAACTAATTGCATAAATGGAAATTTTACTTTCAAAAGAATTTAGTCCTAGGCAAGCACAATAATTTGTAATTGAAATCCTAAGAGCATGAATTCAAATAAATAGGCCTAATCTACTTTTTAAAAAGGCATGTCTTATTTGGTGTTTATTCTTCCTCAATGATGGATTAGAGTGTAAGAGTCATGATTCAACCATAAGGGACAAAAACCAAGTTTTTTGAGAAAATATGGGCAAGTATATAGGTGGTAGAAGAGCGCTACAGGAAGTTACATGCACTGCTATAGGAAGTTGCAGGCTGCTACAGAAAGTTACGGGATTTGCTACAGGAAGGCATAATTCACTGAATGAATAGGAAAATCAAATCCAAATTCGATGGGAAATTTATTTTTATTGAATAGGATTTCTTAGGTTTCCATTAGAAGTGGAATCACTCAAAAATACCCTTGTTAATACATGCTAAAAAATAGGAGAAAATTACTAGTCTAAAATCTAGAAATTCGAGAACTAGTGAGCTAGTTAATCTATCAAATGCCTAACCCAATCATGTGAAAATGAAGTAGGGTAAATTTTATTATTAGAAATTTAATTTTATTATTATATATTATTTAATTTTTTTTTTTTTTTTTTTTTTTTTTTTTTTTTTATATATCTAATGGAAGTGGAATCAACTCAGTTGAAGCTCATTAGAATGTTCTAAAATATAGCAGAAATTTACTACTATTTTCCACAAGGGACTTCCATAAATTTAGAATTGGGAATAAGCAAACTAATAAAAGTAGGTAAATGATTAATGTAACCTTCCAAATTTGTTCCAAGGATGAAATAATGGTTTTAGTCTTTCACAATAACTTAATTCAATCATTTAACCCAATCCTACAACAAGAAATCATGGATACTAAATGTAGAAATAGAAAGAAAAAAGAACAAGAGATGCATGTGAATAAGAAGAGGAAAGAAGAAAAATAAATTATACGAAAGTGCTCTGAGGCTCCTGGGATGGACAAGACCAAGGAAACTCAAAGTCCTATAGAGGATACCAAGATTTAGAAGCTGAAAATGGTACCAAACTTCATTATTTCCATGAATGAAATTACATCCTTGCAAGAAATGAAAGTGGAGGTGAAAAAATTAAAGTTTTCTCCATAAGAGGACTAAGAAGAACCAATCCTTAAAGGAAAATTCGAATTGGTACTTATACAAAATTATTAGGAAGCATTATCCATGAAATGCGGAAGCTTTCCCCTACAAAATCCATCAAATGGTGGATCTGGTTTCTAACACTAGGAAACCACATTAAATGATAGAGAACACATTCCTAGATTTTCTCAATCATTGGAGCTTCATAATTTGTGTATGATTTCATGATATCTTATTGATTTATTAGCTAATATTTATTCTTCTATAGTAGGGAGCGAGTCCCTAAATTATCGCCTCCAAATCTTCATAATATGACTAATATTCTCACAATATTCTACAAAAATAAATAATATTAGGCACAAATATGGGATCATCTCTAAAACTTTCTAATGAACATATTACTTAAGCTAAAAATTATGTGTAGCAGGAGAGGTTTAATATAGCCTTCATGTGCTTAAGAAAGTTTATATTGGCCTTAATTTTTGTCTAATTTGGAGGCCCACCATACCCCCCTACTGAAACTGTTGCTCATCCTTTGAGCAACCTATCCATCCTCATTGCCATGCTATTCTTCATGTATGATGACATGTTTCATGCTTTGTTTGTTGGTCTATTTGATTCGCTTTCTGCTGCTCTTCTTGCTAGTGCATTTTTTTCCCTATCTTAGTTTTGAAAGGAAGCACTAATGTAGGTTGAGGTTGCTTCTCTCTCTCAGGTGATTCTTCATGTATAATAAGATACACTTTTTAGGGAAGTACCTTGCTTTTGGTTCATCTTCTTGGCCACAGAACTTGTAAATTGACTAGAAACTCAAGTTCAATCTCATTTTCATATCCCCTTACCTTTTATTTGCACCCTTTCCATTTCCTTTGAATATTTCCTTGCTCCCCAAGGCTTTAGGGTGAGATTTTCCTTCCTATAACACTCTTATTAACTTCTTGTAGTAGTTTCTTGGCCTTCTTGTAGCAATCCGCAGAGGGGCTAAAATCTGATTTGTGAGCTACTCGGATGATGGAGAGTGGTGAGTACATGAGCTACACTAAACATTAACCTTATAGAAAATAATATTTGCATGCCAAGAGGTGGTGGGTCAACCTTTTATTTCTTTTATTTATTTATTTCCTTTATTTATTTCTCTTTTTTCTCAACTTTTCCCTATTTTTCATTGCATGCAAAATAAACTCAAAGTGATTTGAGTTAACTGCATTTTCCCTCACTCACCCTTTCACACTCTTTATGTTCCATCATGACTAAATAATTACCTCCCACTTTCTCAAGTCCTCTTCACTTTTGCCTTCTCCTCTCCCCCATGTGTGGGTGTCTTGGTGGAAAGGTGAAGTTAATTGCTAGATTAGGCTGAGGTTTCTCTGCTACTAGTCTTGGTTATAAAAACATTTTCTTTCATACACTTGCAATGTTTTCAAGATAAAATAAGTTTGTAGGAAAGGTTTAAAGGATTGCATACCTGAGCCTTACCCTTGATGTGTTTTTGCAGGTGATATTGAGGCTACTGATATGAATGTTGAAGTTTCCTTTGGTGGTACTGAAGCTGCTAGTAATGATGTTGAAGCTACATGTCATAATCTGCTAGAGATCTTATTGCTCATAGCCTTGAATCTGGAGGCCTCCTACGTCTTTTTTTGTTGTTTTTGCTGCTTCACATCCTTGGCTAAAATGATACTACTAAGCTTCATAACATGATTATTTTAGAGGTATTGACTTCCTTTGTTTGCTAATGCATATGTTTTCATAGCATGATTATTTTTATGATTGATTAAATCTTTTTTTTGTGCGGGACTTTTTTTGGTGTTCAATCTGTTGTTGTTGGAGTTGATGTATTACCTTACATACGCTCTTCAGGGATTGTGTGGCCCTTCTAAGATTCAGGAATGGGCTCATAATGCCTCAGGTTGGATGGATCTTCTATTCTGGAGTTGCAAAAAGTTTGGTTCAATATCCTTTTGGAACTGTGCAGGTTCCTATAGGAGGAACCCTCTTCTTGTAGCGATCATTTAATTCCTCTCGGAGACCTCATTACTGCATGTTGGATTGATGAAAAGTAATAGGAGTTATAAGGGTAGGGTTAATATCATGAAGAGGTGGTGTATATGGTGGAAAAGTTGATGAAAATTGTTCTTATTTTTATTTTTTTCATGTAAGATAAAGTGGAATTTGAAGATCAATTTTGGCTAGATGGAGTGGATGGGTGATGAAAGTGGTGTTGGAGGACCTCTCTAAGCCTTCTCATGAGCCTCGTTATTGAAAAAAGAATGTTACAACTCCCAAGACTCCCAAATTTAATTATCAACCCAAGGTTTGTACAAAATTAAAAGGTATCAGAACTATATGTGTAGCATACAATGTGTCCTTCCCTTTATGTGATGATGTAATGGAGCAAATGTAATAAAATCATATCCTAAAATAATTGCAGAAAATGAAATGCTTGAAATAGAAACCTTAGCATATTAAAGTAAATGTCAATAATTACATTTCAAAGTGTTTATGTCCATTAATAGAGTTCATTGGTTGTGGAAATCATCATTGTATTATCCATTTCATAAATCTGTCCATTAGCCAAAATCGTTTAGATGTTTTGTATGGGTAAAGAGGCAAATCCTAAGTGGTATTTAGTCTTCCCTAATAATTTATTTAGATCCTAGGAGTTTTGATTCAACCCTGAGGGACAATAACCGATCTTCTTGAACGAATCTGGGAAAGTATATACATGTTGGAAGGCTACTACACAGTTTCCTTAGTTTACTACAGGAAACAACATATTTTCTATAAGGAGTTAGAATTCACCGAATGACAAAACAAATAAAATAAAAATTGGATGGGAAAAATATTTTCAGTGACTAGGATTTCTTAGGTCTCCACTCCAAGTAGAATCTCTCAAAAACACCTTTGTTAACCCATGCTAAAAAAAAGGCAGAAAATTACTAGTCTAATATCTAGAAATTCGATAACTAGTTAGCTAGTAAATCTATCAAATGGCTAACATAATCAAGTGAAAATGAGATGGGATAATTTTTGTTATTAAATATATATATATTTTGTGATATAATGCTAGTGGAATCAATTGCACTGAAGTTATTTAACATGCTCTAAAAAAATAGCTTAAATTTACTGTTATTTGCGACAAAGAACTTCAAGAAATCTAGAATTGGGAATAAGCAAACTAATCCAAGTAACTCAATGATTACTATGATCTTCCAAATCTGTTCCAATTATGAAATGATTCTTCTGATGCTTCAAAATAACTTAATTTAACCATTTAACCCAATTCTACAACAAAAAATTATTAATACTAAATGAAAAAATAGAAAAAAACATAAGAATAAGAGATGCATGTGAATAAGAAGTGAAAAGAAGAAAAATAAATGATATAGAAAGGCTCTGAGGGTCCATAGATGTCCAAGCCAAGGAAATTCAATGTCATATTAAGAATACCAAGATTTAGATGTTTATCATGTCCCCAATCTTCATTATTTCCATCAATACATATACATCTTTGCAGAAAATGGAAGTGGAGCTGCAAAATTATGAGTTGTCTCCATAAGAAGACTAAGAAAAATATATCCCTAGAGGAAACATTGATTTCGTACTTTTAAAAATTGATTAGTAATCATTCCCCATGAAAGAAGGAATATTTCCCCTACAAAATCCCTTGATTAGTGGACCTAGTTCCACCCTAGTTCCCAATACTAAGAATCTGCATTAAATGGAAGGGAACACATTCCTAGATTCTGTCAATCATTGGAGCCCCACAATCTGTGCCATAATTTGATAACATCTTTTTTATTTAGTATTTAACATTGATCCTCTTATAGTAGGGAGAAATTCCCTAATTTATCTCTTCATCCAAATCTTCATAATTTTCCCAATATTCTCAAAATACTCCACGAAAATAAAGAATATTAAGCACAAATATGAAATTATCCATAAACCTTCCTAATGTGCATATTAAAGTTAAAAACATATTATCTAATGTAAAAAAATAGTTTTAAAGTGTTGAAGAATGTACAGATGGGCCTTAATTTATGTCTAATTTAGAGGCATGGGCCTTAATTTATGTGTAATTTAGAGGCCCATCATACCCCCTACTGAAAGTGTTTCTCATCCTCTAAGAAACATGATGACATCATTGTGCATCATTCATGACCCTAGTTGCCACTCTCTTGTGCATTCCTTAGTCCTTGCTCTTAAGAATTTTGGTTGTAAGTTTTGCAAGGACAAGCACAAAAATGTAGTTGTTCTTTCCATGATTGTTAAATAGTATTTCAAGAAAAAACATAAATTTCCTCTTTGCAAGTGAACTATGTTGGCTTGTAGATCCATTTCATTCATATCCTCTCCCTTGAATCCTTCATTCCATTTTCACTCATTTTTCCAAAACTATTTGTGCATAGAAAAAATCACAGTGTTTCTTGAGACCCTTAGCCTACCTTCTTCCCCCTATTCAAGATGGGTTCTTGAATATTTTTCAGTTTGGTAAGGTTTTCCACATCCCTTTCCAACCTTTTTCTACCCTTTTCCACCATTTGGACACTTCTAAAACCTTCAAAACGTCTTTAGATGAGAACTAGGACATTTTGTAGTAAATCTGTGTTACCTATAGTAAACTACAGGAAACCCTGTAGCAGTTCCTGTAGTACTACAAGAAATCGTGTAGTGGTTCTTATAGTACTATAGGAAACCCTATAATAGTTCCTGTAGTACTACATGAAACCCTGTTTAAACCTGCTTTGAGCAAAAATGATAGTTTGAGCCTAGGGTGGGCCCTCAACTTGACTTCCATGCCTTTCTCCCATTTTTATAACATCTTTTAGGCCTTGGATAAAATCTAGAAAGAGATTAGAGACCTCTTAGAAAGCATCTTTTCATCACTACAGTTTAAGTTATATTTTGATGGTGAATGCCTTCTTTCCTTTTGTTGCCTACTTTTTCTCTTTTGTGGCCTAGATGATTTCCTAATGGCCTTGGATTTCTCTATTTTGATTAGGTCTCTCTTAGGCACTACCATTTTGGGGTTTGACACAACTTGTTCCTTTCTTCCTTCTTGTAGTAGCATTCTTCCTTCCTGTAGCAGTTATTCCTCCTCTTTTAGAGTCTTCTAATTGTATGGTAGTGATGAGGAATGATGTAGAGGTTTTGGAGGATGATGCTAGGGCTCAGAGGGAGTAGTGTACGTTTGTGAAAATGGAGGGGATGTCCTCTATGTGTTTTCTTCAATAAATTTTCAGGGTGAGACAGAGTGTAGGGTTTTTTCTTGAAAAATATTAACTTTTTCTTATGAAATGGGGTGGGTGAATGATGGATAGATAGTGTATATGAAGTGGACGGAGGAGTTGGAGTGTTGTGGTGACTTAGCTTTTAAAGAATTTTCTTCTTTTAACTATTGTCCCCATTCCTCGAAATCATCATGCTTCCTAATTTAGCTTTTCGACATTACATGAGTGAAGGAGTGAGCTACAATTAACTAGTTGAAGGTGGATGAGACTACTGATCCATCCTTAGCTTATAAAACCTCATCTCTCATGCATTGACAAGAAACTGCTAACTATAATATGCTCAAGAGAAGAAGTCAAGAATATTGCATACTTGTACCTACCTGATGGTTGTTGGGGAGAAATGCATGTTGCTTGTCACTTGATGATCAATCCATGGTCCTTTGGAGGTAATAATTTCCTTTGTTTTATTCTGCATATGTCTTCATAACTTGGTGATTCTAAACCTCAGTCTTCTAGTTACCATGAGCAAGCTATCTTAGTCAAATTCATCCTTCTTGGAGTGTTGGACTTGGGCATGGGTGACGTTCAACTTCCCTATAGGTTATTCTACCATTGGCCACCCATCCCATAGTTTATTTCACCTTTTGTACCTTCTTATAGCTTTAAGCTTGTGTCCTATAGTAAACTAGGACTCCTTTAATACTACAAGAAACAACAAATTTGCCTTGTTTTGTTCGTATCTCCCAAATGGTAGAATGGATTGACCTGAAATTTTCTGATTATGTTGCCATCATCCTTATGCACCTCCCCATAAAACAATTTGACCAATGGATGCATGAATCTCGAGAAAAAATAAGCAAACTCATGCATGTAGTTTTTTTATATTCCTTTTAGGTTTCAAACTCATGTATGCGATTTTTTATAGAGCCATCTGTCTCCATTTCAATATTTTCTGGAGTAGGAGGAAAGTTGTAGTTGATATTGGGACTGACTTTGTGGTCGGGTAGTTAATGTCTCTTTAGAGAATAATCATGAGGAAAACGATGAGCTCTAAGCCAAGTTTGCAAAGGCTAAGGCTTAAGTAGTCTTGAATTTGCAACTAGAATTTAAGTTAGTTGTTTTTGCCTTTCGTAATTTATGAACCATATACAAATTGTTTTATTCTTTAGACAAGGGACGATGGGTTCGTATCTTTCAAGCAATTTAATCCTAATTTTATTTTAATTTGTACGTAGTTTTTGGATTTATTATTTCAAACTTTTGGATAGGAAGAATAATAATATTTTTATATATCTGCTTTAAATAAATGTCTTATAATTTTATTTCTTTTTAATTTATTTCTTTGTTGATAAAAGAATAAGGTCTTTTAGATTACATTTATTAAATAATATTTTATGTAAAAAAACAAAATAATAAATTATAGACACATATGTTTGTTTTGTGGACCTTCGTAGAAGCATGTCAGAGGTGGTTATCATAAATGTGCATAACTATATGCATATATTTCTTTTTTGGCTCCCACTAAAAAAACGTTGGAGGTCAGACCCCACTATGAGATCGAAGGTCGGCATTTTCATTTCAATTGCCTCTCTAGACATGCACAACTACTGAAACTCCCAGGACAATTCAACTCAGATGAAGTATATGGTGAATTTTATCATGAGTTGATATGCTATAAATTAAAGCTTAAATGTCTTATAATAATAATTTGTTGAATTTATTTGTTTATTGATAAAAGAATGAAGTATTTTAATAAATAATTTGTTATGTGTGAAAACAAAATAATAAATTATCGACATGTATTTTTTTTGGGCCTTTGTAGAACAAGGTCAGAGGTCGGCCCTGACTATGCGATCAGAGGTCAGTATTGTGATTTGAATGGTCTCTCTAGACACTCTCGACTACTAACACTCCCCAGCCGATGTTGGGAAAAATACTGAGAGTAGGGCGGGTGAATGAATATTTTCAAGTCAATAAATTTTTACATTTCATATTCAAATTTCTATACTTGACTTTACTGAATCAAGCCTGCATGTGTATATGGCTATTCTTGAGCCAATTTGTGTATATCTAGTGAACTTATAATTTAGTAATCCATCATATTTTTATGGTCATCTAGTGCATTAATACTTTATTAACCATTAGATAAAAATTTACCATGTGCTGTAATAAATAAACCATGACACATAACCAACACACATGAACACCAATATTTAAGGTGAAAACCAAATTCGAGAGAAAAACCACCTACTTTTGTTGTGTCTATCTTCTTTGTAATATAATGAATAATCTGTTTACAATCTTCTACTAGTGTAGACTCGTACCAGTGCGCAATCACCCACCTTCAGAAGGCTACAACCTTCTCTCATTCTCCAACTTCTACTGGAAGGGAGCTACAACTCCATGTCTCTTCTACTAGCTGATATGTTTACCAGTACATAGGCTCCGGCCTACAAAGCACTACCACCTTCACTCATTATCCAGGCACTACTAGAAGGGAGCTTCAATCGCATCATCTGATTGCCAGCCACTACTGGCGGGAAGCTTCGACTTTCTCACTGAAGGATCCAACCCTCAATATCGTCCAGGGACCACGTTTCATAAAATTTCCAAACAGATACTCCCGGTACACAACAATACAAAATGTAGGGGTGGGAGATACATTAAGTGGAATGTACATAACTGGGGAAGATACCATGGCATATATCTAATTTATCTATCACTGGTCAAATCCAAAGGATTTGAGGATACTTTTGAGGTAAGCCTAGCTTAACCTATCATAGGCTTTAGAGAGATCCAACTTCATCATCATCCCAGGGAGCTTTATTACCTTTAGCTAATGCGCTATTTCTTGTGACGATACAAACCCATCAAGGATATGCCTACCCTCAATAAATCCAATTTGATTAGGTGATATAAGTTTGGGTAGGAAAGGTTTGAGGTGCTTTAAATTATCATAGCAATGAGTTTGTATATAACATTACATAACACAATGTACAGAACCCTTGTGGATGTTCAAATTTTGAAGTTTTTGGAATAAGAGTAATGAAAGTGGCAATGTGACTAGGGAATACCTTTTTGTTGTGGTGCAATTCTTCTACCACCTCTAGAATGTCTTCTCCCATGAAGCTCCAAGTATACTAGAAGAAATCCATTGTGAACCAATCTGGACCAGGGACCTTGTTTTTTACATTCCTTTTACAACCTCTTCAACCTACATCGTGACCACATGCACCATAACTAGATTTTGATCCTTGATACAAGTTGGGGGAAGTTGCTCATGATCCTTTAAATAGATTCCCAATCGTCATCTGGTGGTTTTGTAAGGAGGTGTTTGAAGTGGCTCACCAGTAATTCCTCTATTTCCTCAAGTTTAACCCTATGATTCCCCTCTACGTCTTTCAAGGAGTAAATTCAATTATGATGCCTATGATGGACCGTGGCTTTGTGGAAGAAACGAGTGTTTCATTCACCTTCCCATAGCTAGTTTGCCATTGATTTTTGTTTCTAGAGTATTTCCTCCTTTTTTCTTCTTTCCTCTAGCTAACTGATTAACTGACCCTCTTATTTCACTAGGTTATCTGATCTCCCTTCTCGGATCATTTGTTGTTGCAAATCCTCAGTTCTGTTATTCAAATGATGTTGATCATTCATAATATGACCAAATTATTCCTTGTTCCATTTTCTTATCTTGTGTTTGAGTTCCTTCAGCTTTAGTTGGAAAGTGCATGTAGTTACTTCCTTTCTCTTCACTCTTCCTACAACACTCTTCAATTTTTTCTAACAAATTTGGGCCCGTTAACTAGAATGATTCAAATTGGAAAGGACAATTCTTAGGTCACACCTTCAAGTAGATCTCCAATTTTATCAACCAATGGTTAGAGAACATACATGGGAGGATTAAGGATTCCATGAATATGTACCTACTTATAGTTTTCTCTGAAATCAAATATCTATCTAAGTGTGACGTGATCTGGTGGCTTCCTCCCCTCCTATTATTCCAAGTATAAACTCCATTAATCATTGGTAGGTCTATTGGGTGGAGCTCTGCTATAAGGTCCCCAAAGGCTTCCATATCATCCCTTCTTTGTCTCGTACATCCATTCTTTTTTGCTACGGAGGTAATCATATTGAAATTTGCTCCTACTACCCATAGGTCATCTCGGTACAGATTCCTCAATTTTGTCAAATTTTGGAGGAATGCCCCTTTTTCCCTTGGGATGTGGGGTTCATATAATCCTATGAGAAGAACCCATTCTCAGGATCTAATATGGTGAAGTTTTCTCGAGAGTCTTTTTTGTAGGCTAATTCATTCATCAAATACTCTATCCCCAGGGTTCCAAAGGATCACAAGACCTCTTGCACTACCATTTTCATCTTGATTGATTACTTCCTACTGGGGTTTGTAATTATTTAGGATTTCTTCCAGTTTCCTTTCACTCATATTTGTTTCTTGTGTTATCATGATACTTTCCTTATCTCTCTTTAATCTATCCTTAATATACCTTTGTTTTCCTCTACTATTGAGGCCTCATACATTCCAGGATGTAATAATCATTTCATCAGTTTGTTTTGTTGGTGAAATTCCTCTGACAATGGTACTACCCTTCTAGAGTTTACAATTATCTCCCACACCATGTGTATGGATTCGTTCAAAGTTATTCATCCACACTTCTTACCGCATTATCCTTTGTGTCCCGATGTTGGGCTTGGCTAGCTTAGCAACCTAAATTCTCCAATTGGATGGTAATAGTTGTACCCTGTTTGGCTTTGTATTGTTGAAAGTTTTCCTTATATAGTTGCTTCTGATATTCTGGAATGAAACATTCATCCAGATTCCTCCATTCTTGTATTAGGCATTTCATCACTTGTTCCTCTACACTAAGATATTCCTTGTGGTTGTTGATCTCCATATGTAATTTCTCTACCACTTGCATGGGGTTTTCTTTTCCTTGAGGTTCCATTGTTGCATTGCATTTGGGCTTGTTCCCCTCTTGGGGGTTTATTAGGTTTTTTCCCCTTCCATTGGATTTTTAGGGATTGCCACTCCTTCCTCCTCCACCTGTAGGAACTATATCGGTTTTGGGTGTGTTTCTCTCTTTCATTCTATGTAGATCTATGGCTTTCCATATGCCTCTACTTTCTTTTCCATCGTACCTTCTGGAACCCTTGAGAATATTCTCTTGTTGTCACGTCCCCATCTATTTTCATAGCTCCATGGACTTCGTTCTGGTTTAATGGGCAGGCACAAAACAAATGCCCATATTCATTACAGCAATGACACTTGAAGGGAATGTGCTCATAGTCCAGGGGTTGCTATCGTACCTCATCATTGTATTTGAGTTCTATGAAATCCGGTAGTGGCTCTGTTATTTTCATACAGAGGCATATTCTAGAGTAGAAGGTGTACCTTCCCTATCTCATGGACTCTACAACCTTGACAAAGGTTCGAATAGATTTTTTGATCCCCTCTAAAATTTTTGGGTCCTAGAAATCCATTAGAAGGGAGTATATCCAAACCCAAACTGGGGTGATAAGAAGCTTTTACTGATCTGGGTTGTAACATTCCTCCGAGTGTCTTATGAAAAGCCTTATGTTGGTGAAGAAATATGGTGCGTCATCAAAAACTCCCTCTTTGTCCTCGATATTGGGAAGCGATTTTCTCCCAGTTTGAGATCAATGTGGCCTTTTGAATTCCATTTGAGCTGAATCCATCTAATCATCTTCTTCTCTGCTGGTTAGGCTCCAATAAATTTACAAATGAGAGTGCGATCGTTTATATACTTTTTGTATTCCTCCACATTGTTTTTAGGAATGAAAAATCTTGGTCTCTTGGCTGGCCATGGTAGGAACTGACCTCCCAGACCCACTTGCCATTGCGCTCTGAGGACCAAGGGTCCTTTTCGATGACTGCCATTATTCCCTATAGCCACTACGTGCAGACTAGAATCTGCTACCACAATGTTTTGGTAGGAGGGGATCTCTCCCCTCTTTTAAGAGGGCTCATGATCTCGAAAAACATGTGCCCACAATGTACTGATATTGGAGAGTTCCTTCTTTGTGAAAGGTTTCTATAGGTTTTTTAGGGTTAGTTGGTGAAACACTAACCATGCTTCATCCTCTTAGCCTAGCATGTCACTGATCAAATATTACAAAATTAAATTTGAATATAGAATATATAAAAATAAAACAATTGAGGATCTATAAATATGTTCATTGAACACTCGTATTTTGTCCTTCGAATTCAAAATATCATTGTTGGCTATGATCTAATGAGCCCTTACATTATTTTTTACCATGAAGCAAAAGAGAAATCATCTCTATCAAATCTATTATTGTCAAGAAAATATGACTACATACATTTTGTTAGGTCCAAATACTACTAGTGTAACCCCTAATTATTATTAGTGCAACCCCCTACTTATATTTTGGTTCCCACGTAGTCCCCACATCGTTATTATTGTGCCCCATAGAAACCCACTATTGTTATTGTTGTTCTCTTTCATTATTATTTTTTTTTCGGCTCTGATTATATTATGACCCCTTAGAATTCTATATATATAAAGGAGGTCTTGTCATTTCTATCATCCAAGAATTGTTCATTTGTGTAATAAAAAGGACGTTTCCCACTCGAAGGGGCTAATTTATGAGGTGTTTGATCTTTCTTTTCTATCTTTTTGTGAGCTGGTTTCATAACATTTGGTATCTTAGGCCCTTATAGTACTAGTGCAACCCCTTATTATTATTAGTACAACCCCCTTATTATATTTCTGTACCCATGTAGTCCCCATATTGTTACAATTGTGCCCAATAGAAGCCCACTATTGTTGTTGTTGTGCCCTTACATTATTATTGTTATGTTGGCTCTCATTATTTTATGACCCCTTAAACTCCTATATATAGAAAGGAGGTCTTGTCATTTGTATCATCTAAGAATTTTTCATATGTGTAATGTAAAGGAGGTTTCCCCCTCGAAGAGGCTGAATTCTAAGACGTTGATCTATCTTTCCTATATTTTTGTGAGCTGGTTTCATAACATTTGGTATCATAGCTTTAGATTCTAGGGTCTTGCTTCTCCCGATAAGTCACTGTGGAATTTTCACTATAACTATTTCTCTGTGCCGTTTCAGAAGCAAACAATAAAACCCATTTGAGATGAAATCACCCTGAAACTCGAATCCAAATATGAGAGCTTTTTGCACTATATTTGCCGAGATATGATCTGAGGAAGTTGGTCTTTTTGCAGACTCCTGAATTACATTCCAAACAAGTGACCTTGGAAAAATCGTCATAACTTTTGTTTTGATCATCAGATTGCAATTTCGTAAGAAGTTATGGAAATTGGACAGACTTTAGTTTCTTTCATATAATTTTTAGATCCTAAGTTAAAAACTGTGACACGTGGCAATTCATACAAGTTCGCTCTTCTGAAAAGGTATATAATCAATTCATGTTGGGAGATTGTGCATAACTCTTTCTTGGAGAATCTAAATTTGATCATACTAGTGGCATTGGAAAGATGGCACAGAGCACTACTGGAAGTCGCAATTTTAGAACTTAAAGATCCAAAAGTATAGAGTTACAATCATTTCAAGATTGAGCTTCTAAAATCTAGAAAAAGCGAGATGAGGAAGTTTGATGGCAAGGATATGATAAATTGGATACTACAAATAGAGAAATATTTCGATCTACATGAGGTGCAACTATTACGAAAGGTATGTATTGCATATTCATATTTAGAACCAAATCAACTTTTATGGTATAAATGGCTTCGTTATCGTAAAACACTTATTACATGGTCAATTTTCACGGAGGAAATCATAGCACATTATGAGGATACAAAGAGAAACTCCTTCTTTAGCCAATTGATAAATCTTAAACAAAAGCGTTCAATGGAAGAGAACATTGGGACTTTCAAAAGTTCAATATAAGGATAAATTATATTCCAGAGAATCAAATGACTGATATCTTCATAGGGACTTTAAAGGATAACGTTGAACATGAGGTTCGTTTTTGGGAACCTAATTGATTGGAGGAGGCATTCAAGTTGTCAAGAAAAATTGAAAGTGAAATTATGGAAACAAGGAGTCCCACCACTCATGACTATAATTATGAAAGTGTTTCTTCTCCTAGCCTTCCATAACCTACAAGGATTACACCACAACAATTGGAAGAGAAAAGAGAAAATGGGCTTTGTTACAATTGTGATAGAAAATCCACTAAAGGTCATAAGTGTGCTGAGAAGAAATTATTTTACATAGAGTATGATGAGGAGGAAGAAAAGGATCAAGAAATATCAAAAGAAGAGGATATATGCCAGGAAGAAACCCAAAAGAGAGAAGAAAGGAATCCGACCATATCTTGTAAATAATCTACAAGAATTACCACTCCTCAAACTCTCATTATAGAAGGACATATCAAGAAGAAAAAGGATCAATAAGTGAAAGATCATATCGAGAAAGAAGAAATGAATCCAACCATATCTTGCAATGCATTGGCTGGAATTACCACTCCTCAAACTATCAATATAAAATGACATATCGAAAACAAAAATGTTAAAGGAATGAAATATCACATCAAGCATGAAGAAATGAATCCGACCATATCTTGTAATGCATTGGAAGAAATCATCACTCCTCAAAATTTTAAGATAGAAGGACATATCAAGAAGAAAAAGGTTCAAGCAATGAAAGATCACATCGAGCATCATCAACAACAAGTTCTCCAAATTTTAAAGGATAATGCCACTTTGGTACAAAATTAAATGAAACAACAGGTACATCAACATTGCAGTGAAAAAACTTTTGATGTAGGTGATTGGGTATTTTTACGGCTACATCTCAAGCAAGCTATTAATGAGAAGGAAATGTTGGCAGCACTACATGCACTTAAGAAATGGCAACCTTACCGAATGGGAAGACACTTCAAGGTAAAAATAGATCATGCTAGTCTTAAATACTTTTTAGAAAAAATATTATGTTTAGAAGAACAAAAAAAATGGGTCACAAATATGTTGGGTCATGACTTTGACATCATCTACAGAAAAGGGAAGAAAATTTTTGTTTCAGATGCACTCTTAGGAAAGAATGAGGATGTGGAAGCAATTTCTTTTGCTATTTCTATTGTCCAACTACATTGGATAAAAAAAGCAAGGGATAAATGGAATAAGGACAAAGAAGTGTGCCAACTCATTCAAAAGTTGTAGAATATCCCAATTCAAACAATATTTCCAGAACTTGAAGAGGAAGAAAAAATCATATTGGAACTTGGAGGAGTCACAGAAAAGAGAACCTGGCAGCTAGGAAATCAATCAATTTCATAGTATCTCATCAAGTGGAAGAACTTACCCACTGAATATTCCACATGGGAGGACAATAATTTTACACAGAAGCATCAAGAGCTACTTAAGCTTTGAGGACAACACTTTTTGAAGGGGAGGGGCATGCTAGGCCCCTATACTACAAGTGTAACCGCTTATTGTTATTAGTACAACCCCCTTATTATATTTTTGTACCCATGTAATCCCCATATTGTTATTATTGTGCCCCATAGAAGCCCACTATTGTTATTATGGTGACCTTACATTATTATCGTTATGTCGGCTCTGATTATAATATAACCCCTTAGACTCCTATATATAGAAAGGAGGTCTTGTCATTTGTATCATACAAGAATTGTTAATTTTGTCTAATGTAAAGGAGGTTGACACCTTGAAGAGCCTAATTTCTAAGGCATTCAACTATATTTCTATCTTTTTGTGAGTTGGTTTCATAACATGGTATCAAAGCTTTGGATTCTAGCGTTTCGCTACTCCAAACAGGTCATTGTGGAATTTTTGACAAAACTTTTTTTCTACGAAGTTTCACAAGCCAAAAAAAACCATTTGAATCGAAATCAGTCTTGACCTTAGGTAGGAATTTTAGATATTGTCTGACTATATTTCTAGAGATATGATCTTAGGAAGTTAGGGTTTGTGCAAGCTCTAGAACTCCATCTCAAATAGGTCATCATGGAATTTTCGCTATAATTTTTTTTCGAAAAACCTTCAGACACTGAAATTAAAACCCAGTTGAGCAGAAATCATGGTGACATCCGAGCCCGAATTTGATATCTTGCTATTACATCCTCCATAGATGACCTGGGAAAGATTGTCATAACTTTCTCTGTGAGCATCAGATTGAAATTTCATCAGAAGCTATAGAAAGAGGACAAACGTTAATTTTATGTGTATTATTTTCTAGTCTGAAGGTTGAAATAGTAACAAATGGCACTTTGTATGAGTTTTCTCTACTAAAAAAGTATATAAGTAGGTCATCTTGAGAGATTAGGAATAACTCCTTCATGGAGAACCTAAATTCGATCAAACTGTTGGCATTGGAAAGAGGACATAGATGGTTACTGTAGGTCAGAATTTCATACCTTGGAGATTTGAGATTTTAGAAAAACAACAAATTCAAGATAGAGTTGCTAAAAGAAAGAAAAAGAATGTCTCGAATCAAGAAAATAGAAACACCTAGTAAGAAAAATTGGATTGAGGATTTGAAGAATGAAATTGAAGCTAAGAGAAATAGTTTTGTATGTGTCATGGAATTTAATTTCGATGGTAGTGAAGCAAATTTGAAAAAAAGGCATGGAATATTTGAAGAAAGGCATGGAAGGTTTGAAGGAAGGTCGGACAAAGCTACTACAAGAAAGGCCTCATAATGACGAAAAGACCCACCATATTCTAAAGATAGATATGAGGAAGTTCGATGGCAAGGATCCCATAATATGGATACTACAGATGGAGAAATATTTTGATCTACATGATGTGGAACCGTTACAAAAGGTACGTATTGCATCTTTATATGTAGAACCGAATCAATTTTTATGGTATAAAGGGATTTGTTCTCGTAAACTGCTTGTTACTTGGTTAATTTTCGCGGAGGAAATGATAGAAAATTATGAGGATACATAGAGAAACACCTTCTATAGACAATTGATAAGTCTAAAAAAAAAGGTTTCAATAGCAGAGCACATTGAGAACTTCTAGAAATTGAATATAAGGTTAAATGATATTCTAGAGAAGCAGAGGATTAATGTCTTCATAAGGACTTTAAAGGATACATTCAACATGAGGTTCTCCTTTGGGAACCTGACTCATTGAAGAAGGCATACAGGTTGGCAAGAAAAATTGAAAGAAAAATTATGGTAACAAGGAAACCTACGAATCATACTATAAATATGGAAGTGTTGTTTCTCCTAGCCTCTCACCACCTACAAGGTCGAGACCATACAACTGGAAGAAAAAGGAGAAAACGAGATTTGTTACAATTGTGATAGAAAATACATTAAAGTTCATAAGTGTGCTGAGAAGAAATTAGTTTACATAGATGAGGAAGATGAGCAAGAAAAGGAACAAGAAACATCAAAAGAAGAGGATATACATGAGGAAAAAATCCCAAGGGAAGAAGAAATTAATCTGACCATATCTTGTAAAGAATCGACAGGAATTACCACTCCTCAAACTCTCAATATAGGAGGGCATATCAAGAAGAAAAAACTAACAGTCTTGATTCATTCGGGTAGTAACCATAATTTTATTCATTGTAAGATAGCCAAGGAATTTAATTTATTCTTATATCCATCACGAGAGTATCAAGTAGTGGTTTCAAATGGAGGAACCATAATTTGATCTAGAAAGAGCCATAATATCAAGCTTTCCATGGGAGAATATGTCTTGAATATTCCAATTCTTTCCATTCTAATCGATGGTGAGGATGTTGTACTAGGAGTTGAATGGCTACAATCTTTGGGTATGATAGCTTTTAATTTTCATGAACTTTTCTTGAAATTGTTTTGGGAAGGAAAGGAGGTTAAATTACGGGGTATCGTATTGAAACTAGTAAATATAATCATCTCTAACATGATGAGAAAGCTTCTAAATAAAGATCAATAGGGAGAAATTGCACAATTATGTTCACTAGAGGTATCCACATTGAAATCATTTATTTCTTTAGATCTCAAAAAAGTTTTCGACAATCGTTCCAAGGTATTTGAGACTCCCAAAGGCCTCCCACCTATTCGTGATCATGATCATCCTGTTCATTTGATTCTAGGAAGTGTTCCCCCAAACATCAGGGCTTACAGATATCAATATGCCCGAAAGAGTGAATTGAATGTATGGTTGCAGAAATGCTAGTGGTTGGTATAATTCAACCTAGTCAAAGTTCTTTCTCTACTCTAGTGGTATTGGTACACAAGAAGGATGGATCATGGAATATGTGTCTATATTATAGGGAGCTCAACAAGATCACTATTAAAGATAAATTTTTGATTCCTATCATTGATGAATTATTGGATGAATTACATGGAGCAATTACTTCACTAAGTTGGATATTCGTTCAAGATATCATCAAATCAGAATGAAGATTGAATACATCCAAAAACAACATTTAGAACTCATGAGGGTCATTATGAATTTTTGGTCATGCCTTTTGGCCTTACCAATGTACCTTCTACATTTCAAGGTTTGATGAATTCTATTTTCAAACCCTTACTTACAAAAATTGTTCTAGTATTTTTTGATAATATACTAATCTACATCAAGTCTTGGAAGGACCATGTTCAACATGTTGATAGGGTGCTCAAACTATTGGAGGAGAAGTAATTATATGCCAAATGCTCCAATTGTTTCTTTGCAGTACAAGAGGTGGAATATTTGGGTACTTAGTTAGCTTATATCTCATCATATAATCCTAAATGTGATGGAAAAATTGTGCTAGTGAACAAATGTTTGGAAGGATATCTTCATTGCTTGTATCTAATAGACATACATAATGGGTCAAGTGCTTTCCTCTAGCTGAATGGTGGTATAACACTTCCTTCCATACTGCAGCAAAAATGACCCCATTTATGGCACTTTATGGATATCATCCACCATCCATCACATCCCCTTTAAAAGAAAATTCTAAGAGTCAAGTAGTGGAGGATCACATCGAGCATCAACAACAAGTTCTCATACTCTAAAAGGATAACCTCACTTTGGCATACATCGCAACAAAATAAGTTTTGATGTAGGTGACTGGATATTTCTATGACTACAACCATACAAGCAAATTTCCTTCAAGCAAGCTAAGGATGATAAATTATTTCCAAAGTATTATGGTCCATACAAGGTGTTATAAAAGATTGGTACTATGGCATACAAATTGGAGCTTCCCACAGCTTCTTGAGTGCACCTAGTTTTGCATGTTTCATGCTTAAAGAAGGTTATAAGTGAGAAGCTCCTAGTTCAAATAATATTTTTGGAACTTGATGAGGAAGGAAAAATTGTTTTAGAACTTGAAGCAGTCACAGAAACAAGAACCTGATAGCTACGAAATCGATCAATTTTGGAGTATCTCATCAAGTGGAAGAGCTTACCCACTAAAGATTCCACATGGTAGGACAAGAATTTCATATAGAAGCATCCATAACTATTCAAGCTTTGTTGGATTAGTGGGGCTTGACCTAGGTTCGGAGATGATTTAGCTAAGCAAATCCTGGTACTACTGACCCTTTCAACAAGAGTCCTCGAAGTGCAGACTGAGGTCTCACCCGAAGTAGTATGGGAGGGTGCTAGAACTAGGTTTTCGCACCCTTGGGATGTTAGATGGGATTCTGGAGGTCTGCGGTCTGACCTATCACTGAGCACACTTGCGATCCCTTTGCGACCTGCAGTGCAACTTCCGCATAGCCCTACTCAAGGCACAACCCATATAATACCCAAGTTCCTCACTTATTAACCGATTACTTAGCTTATCACAACATATCCAACATTTATATTAGTGCGTGAAATACATAAATGAACATCAAAATATAGAAGATAAGCACAACAATTACATAGAATTAGGAATCAACTTCTCTTCATTAGTTTTATGTCCCGATTACAGACTCGACTCCGCCATGCGCACTCAGCTGCAGGGGTCTGTGCACTTAGCTCTGGACTCTAATAGGTGTCTACGCATTGAGCTACAAAGCATATTCCTAATAATACAACCCAAGACACTTAGAATTCTACTCTAAGCTCAAACCATTCCTTTGCTACTCTTTTTATTACTAACTAACTTTACAACCTAGAGCCTCCCCCTATTTATACAATCCCATGGTCCGTGTAACATGGGTAGGCCAACTTTACAATAATTTATAATACAATGCTTAGGGCAGATAACCCTATGACTCAATTGTACACTTCGCGCTCCGCGCCTGCAATTCACGGAGTTCTACACCATCTTTGACCAAAACTTGGGCTTTGAGCCCCAAAACCTATTGTGGGGGGATTCCATGCCCAACAAGGTTTGAGGACAACAATTTTTGGAGAAGGGCATGTTAGGTCCCTATACTACTAGTGTAGCCCCTTATTTTTAGTAGTGCAAGCTCGTTATTATATTGTCTTGCCCATGTAGTTCCCACATTGTTATTACTGTGCCCCATACAAGCCCACTATTCTTATTGTTGTGCCCTTACATTATTATTGTTATGCCAGCTCTGATTATATTATGACCCCTTCGACTCCCATATATATCATTTGTATCATCCATGAATTGTTCATTTGTGTAATGTAAAGGAGGTTTCCCCTTCGAATATGTTGAATTCTAAGGTCTTGATCTTTCTTTTCTATATTTTTGTGAGATGGTTTCATAATACATTTATACCATTTACATGGAATTCTCACATACTATATAAAAAAATATTATGGTTGAGAATCATTTCAATTATGCATAAGACCAATTTGAAAAACCAATTGCAACATTCAATGTTGAACAAATCCTCATTATAGTTTCAAATGTATGTATTGCACCAAAAAAAAATCGAAGAAATAATTAATTTTATCAAATTAATTTTATATCACACATGCAAAAACTAGCAAATTGTGCTTGTTGGTTATTTAAATTTGGACACGTTGCCAAATAGACATTAACAAAAAAAAAAACTACTTTCATTTATGTAAAATAATCACTTCAAATTTCATACAAAAGGATCGACAACTGACTATATCTTAATGCTATATTATTTTTGGACAAACCTTTCAGCTAGTACTATTTCTTTCCATGTCTTTGATGCTTATTTGACAAATCATCATAGAATTCATCTTACCATATCATTGTTGTCACCATGAGTCATTTTTCCAATGTTAGTATTCTAGAATTTCATTTTTGACTTGTCATAATATTTGTCACATTTGCAAATGTGCACCTTTGACATATGGCTTGATTTGAAAACATTAAAAAACAGAGAAATGGTGCAAAAGAAAACATGAGAACACAACAAAAACGTGCAAATATTGAATTGAGGCAAGTCTTCAAAGCATGAAAAAGAATTTGTTTTGTTTTTGTTATATAACTATAAATATTTGTGGAATGCTTGGTATGTAATTTATGCATTTTGTTTCTCACTTTGTTGCATTTTTCTCCATATACTGAATAGTATTATTTTCTTTAGCTTGTAGTTCATATTTCTTTATTTCTTATGCAACTTCTTTTCATGAAAAAAAAAGATGCCCATGGTAATTCTTAATAGCACATTTTCAGAAGTGAAAAATATGTATTTTTGCCAATGAAATCTATCAAATTTATTTCTTTATTGTAACTTATGCACTTTTACTACATAGACATGAACCAATGGCTAATATTACCATAAAAACAGAATTCATGTATATATAATTAATCATTTTAGAGTATATATTGTTTTAAATGTTCTTCATACACTTGTCCCTTAATTGATGACTTGCATTTTCGTTTTCTGGAAACGATTATTCCAGTGACTTGGAACAATATCATGGAAACATCTAGCTCTAACAAACAAATATTGGAAGAAAAAATGGTGGAAAATGAGAATCCAGAAAGGAAAGGTTTGTGGTGCACTATTTTTTTGTATAATCAAATGACATACTTTCCTTAAACAAATGTCGTTGTTTTTTGAAGCATGTTATTTTGACTTTGCATATAAGCACAGAAGAAACAACGAAAATAACATCATTATAAATCATTGAAATATGCTTGGGAGCATATGCAAAAACTTTTCATGGTGATATATTAGTTATTTATGGGTCAACACAAACTAAAATTTATAACTCTTCTGCAAGGATGTGACTTCTCCACACTGATTGGGTTGATAGCCATGACCAAATGACTATCACAGTGAACATGGGTAGTAATCGTATAGAGCATTTTGAAAACATTTTTATCGTTGGAAATAATGTTTGAATTACGTATTTTGTAATAATAAATAAGGGTATTTATGAATGAGAAGACACAAAATGTTTCATAGTGTTACATGAAAAAACCTCGATTGAATCAATTGCACATGTTTGCAAAAAGCATAGACTAGCTGCAGATACAACAATACACAGTCTCATTGTTTCAACTAATGCATATGCAGCTAGTTCAATAGGAGAAATTGTAATAGGATGCCACCAAAATAACAAAAAAATAGAACTCAATATAAAATTTGGTGAAGTTGCGAAGGATAATGCAATTGTAAGTTTGTTTCTAGAATAAGTATACTTACATTTTGAACAAAAAGCTAACAGTTTCTTTGAAGTTGTGTTATTTTATCTTTGTTTTCCAATGTTATCAAGGTAGTAAAGATGACATTAGTTTTTTGCATAGACTTCTTGACCAAAAATATGTTGCATCATTAACTGCAGTTGGTACTGAAAGATAGTCATAGAGATATTTTTTTCAAAATACAGTATGAATTGGAATCAAATATGACTTCGCTTTATTTGTTCAAAAGGATTGTCATCAATGATGTGGAAAGGAGTCAACAATTACGCTCAAGATTAACTAATTTTCTTGAGTCCTTGAATGATGAATGTGCAAGAGCGCATTCATTGTATTTTGTAATGTTAAGAACACAATATATTTACCAATAGCTTCTTTGCTCAAGTAACAGTAGTTATAGTTGTTATGAAATTATATATATTGTGGAGCAATGGAACATATAAAATATTGCAGAAATATAAACACAAAAAACACATAAAAGAAGAGAGACAGAGATATACGTGGTTCACCCAATTTGGGCTATGTCCACCCCAAACAGCCAGTCCTTCCTTTCTATTATCCAGTAAAATGAAGAGACACAACCTACAACAGATTTGTTGTAATATCCTCTGTTTTCTCTCACAGTCTCACCTCTCTGCTTCTCGCTCGGAGCATACACATATATTACATGGAATCAATACAATTCCCTCATACAAAGAGAGAGGTTACCTTCTAGGGAAAAAAACCTTAAACTAAACATAAGTTCTACTATCAGATCATCCACCTAATGAACGGTCCAGATTGACTAGAAATTACAATACTTTTACAAGGAAATTTTACATCTGTTTTTAGCTTCGAGGTGTACAAACATCTTGGGGAATACATCTAGTTGAAAAAAAGACCTCTAAACAATCATGCTCCACACACAACAATCTCTCACTTGGAGAATTATTGTAGCAACTCCACCGTTGCTTCATTTGCTGGACAATCACTCCTCTTTGGACCGGGTATTTTCTCATCTTCATCGTCATCCTTGAAGATCAATTGAAACTAAGCATATTCTTAGTTTCTCCTTGGTTACAAATTTTGTTAGCATATCTGCAGGATTTTGGCTAGTGTGTATCTTTTCTAGCTTCAACTGTCCATCTTCCAACATTGATCATATGAAATGGTACTTGAGCTGTATGTGTTTAGTCCTAGAATGAAATGTTGAGTTATTTGCAAGATGAATGGAACTTTGGCTATCAATTTATAGCATGCCCATATCATGCTCCTTACCCAATTCACCCATAAACCTTTGTAACCAAATCATTTCTTTACTAGCCTCTGTAGCAGCAACACACTTTGCTTTTGTTGTTGAAAGTGCAACAACACTTTATATTTTTGAAACCCAACTGGCAGCTATTCCACCAATAGTAAATACATATCTTGTAGTTCTCCTCCTATTATCTCTATCACCTACTATATCTGCATCAACATATCCCCGTAGAGAAATGTTTGAACCACCAAAGAATAATCCTTGATTTGTGGTACCTTTCGAATATCTGTGAATCCATTTTACTACCATCCAGTGTTCCTTTCCTAGATTGTTGATGTACCTGTTTCCAAATCCCACTGCATGTGCAATATCATGCCTTGTGCAGACCAATGCATATATTAATCTTCCAACTGCTAATGCATATGGAACTTTAGACATATAATCCATGTCCTCTTGGGTCTTTGGGCACATTTCCTTACTAAGTTTGAAATGGCTAGCAAAATGTGTACTAACTGGTTTTGCATTGTGCATATTAAATCTTTTCAACACCTTTTGTATGTATTGATTATGATACAGTGTTAACTTGAGATTTTTCCTGTGTCTAGTGATTCTCATACCAAGGATTTGTTTTGTAGCTCCCAAATCCTTCATTTCAAATGAATTTTCCAATTTTCTTTTGAGCACATTTATTTCTTACATGTTAGATGTTGCAACAAGCATGTCATCTACATACAATAACAATATAATATAATTGCCATCATTTTTATTTTGCAGATAAACACAATGATCAGAGTGACATCTAGTATAACCTTGTTCAGACAGAAACTTGTCAAATTTTAGATACAACTACCTTGGAGCCTGCTTTAAGCCATACAAACTCTTCTTCAACCTGCACACTAGTTTCTCCCTCCCTTTCACCTCATATCCTTGTGGTTGTTGCATATATATCTCTTCCCCAAAATCCCCATGGAGAAAGGTTGTATTTACATCTAATGGCTCAAGATGCAAATCTTCCATTGCTACTAGACTTAAAATAGTTTTGATTGCAGTCATTTTAACAATAACAGAAAATATTTCATCAAAATCAATACCTTTATTCTGTGAAAACCCCTTCACCACAAGTCTATTTGTACCTCTATTTTCCTCCATCTTCTTCCTCTAGCTTGTAAACCCATTTATTCTTCAATGTAGTTTTTCCTGCAGGCAACCTAACTAAGTCCTAAGTTTGGTTATCCATTAAGGAGTCCATCTCTTATTCCATGGTTACCACCCACTTCTTCGTGATTTCAACCTGCATTTCTTCTTCATAACATTCGAGCTCACCAGAATCAGTCAACAATAAATAATATAACGAAAGAGAGTATCGTTCAAGGGGTCTACTTATCCTGGTAGATCTTCTAACACCACTTTCAAGTGTTTGGTGTTCCTATTGCTGTTGTGGTGGTTGCTGTTGTTGTGGTTGTTGATTATTATTATTTTCAGGCGCCTTTACTTTTTCAATGATTTCATCAACGACTGTGTATTCCTTGTTTTCTTTTTCCTATTTCTTTTCTTGCAACTGATTCTTATACAAGACCTTTTCATTGAATATTACATCTTTTATCCTAATTATTTTTCGATTTTCATAATCATATAAGCGATAACCAAAATCATTAACACCATATCCAATAAAGGTACATTTCTTTGACTTTGCCTCAAGATTTGTTCTATTTTCTTTATCAATATGGATAAAGGCCTCACAACCAAAAGGCTTTAAAAAGAGTAGTTTACCTTTTTACCTGTCCATGCTTCCACTAGAACACCACCATCCAAGGAACTTGAAGGCCCTTTATTTATTAGATAAACAACAGTATCTACAACATCTACCCAAAACTGTAAAGGAAATCCTACATGCAATCTCATGCACCTTGCACACTCCATGATCGTTCTGTTCATCCTTTCTGACACACCATTTTCTTGTGGTGTTCTTGGAACTGTTTTCTCTCTACGAATTTGATGCTCTGAATAGTACCTATCAAACTCTTTGTTGCAATATTCAGCTCCATTGTCTGATCTAAGACACTTCAATTTCTTTACTGTCTCAATCTCAACCAAAGCTTTCCATTTCTTGAAAGTATCAAATACATCAGATTTACTCTTAATACAATAAATCCAAGTTTTTCTAGTTGCTTCATCAATAAAAGTAACATAATAAAGAGAACCATTGAGAAATTATACCTGAGCAAGTCCCCATACATTTGTATGCACAAGCTCTAACTTTTCACTCTTCTTTTCTTTCCCAACTCTAAGAAATCTGACTCTCTTCTATTTTCCATAAATGCAATTCTCATAGAAATTCAAATCAACATTCTTCAATCCCAACAACAAATTCCTTGAGTGAAGAATCTTCATCCCCTTTTCACTCATGTGTCTAAGCCTATGATGCCATAATGTTGCATTTGCTCCTTTGGAAGTTAAAGAATTAACAGAGTTTGAAATGCCATTGCATAAATACAATGTACCAACATTTTTGCCTTTTTCTATTATTAGGGTTCCTTTGGTGACCTTCCAAGATTTTCTGTGAAAGTTGTCACACAACCTTCACAGCCTATCTGTCGTGTTGAAATCAGAGGTTTCTTTAGATCTGGAACATGTCTTACCTCCTTTAGTAGCCATTGGTTTTCATTTTGTTGTTTTACAATAACCTTACCCATTCCAACAATTTTATAAGGTTTATCATCACCCAAACAAAATTGTCCAAAATCTCCTTGAACATAGTCATGAATGTATTTCTTATTAGGTGTGGCGTGGAATGAGGCTCCTGAATCTACCACCCAGGAATTAGTAATAGTTTCGAAAGAAAGAATCAAAGCATCTTGTAACACCTCACCTGTCACATTTTCTTCATGATTGTTTTCTTGTTAAGCATATCCTTCTCTTCCCTTCCGAGATCTACAATATTTCTTTAGGTTTCGTTTCTTTCCGCATTTCCAGCACACTATCCCCTATCTGGACTTGGATTTGCCTTTCCTTGATTTATTACGATATCCTGAGCTCATTCCTCTTTCCATTTTTCTTCCCCTAGACTCTGCACTCAAAGCATTACCTGATGTTTCACTCGAGCTTTTCCATCACATTTCCTCAATAAGGATAGCACCGATAACATCATCAAACTTTAAAGTACTATATCAAGAAATAGAGTTACTAATGGCTATTACTAAACCATTCCAACTTTCTGGTAATGAGCACAAGAATAACAGAGCTCTAACTTCATCATAAAATTTTTCCCCTACAGAACATAACTGACTTGTAACAGTATTAAAATCATTTAAATGGTCTGCAACAAATCCACCTTCCAAGATCTTCATATTAAATAACCGTTTCATAAGAAATACCTTGTTTGAGGCCGAGGGTTTTTCGTATAGTTTCTCCAACGCCTTAATCAAACGCTTTGTCATTTTTTCCTTTGAAATGTTGAAGGCGACCGACGTTGCGAGGCACAACCGTATTGTTCCAAGTGCCTTTCTATTGAGAAGGTTCCATTCTTCATCTATCATATCCGTCAGCATCTTTGCTTTGCCACCCAACAGTAGGTATAGATCTTTCTAATAGAGATAATATTCCATTTGCATCTTCAACAACGAGAAGTTTTGGCTGTTAAATTTCTCGACACTAAACTTACCATCTTCTACCATTGCTCCCACTCGAATGAGGAACCCTTCCTTCCTACGAGTTTATTAGCCAAATAGACCTTCGGCTCTGATACTAGTTGTTCTGAAAATATATATATTATGGAGAAATGGAACACATAAAATATTGCAGAAATATAAACACAAAAAACACATAAAACAAGAGAGACATAGATATACGTGGTTTACCCAATTTGGGCTATGTCCACCCCGAATAGCCAGTCCTTCCTTTCTATTATCGAGCAAAATGAAGAGACACAACCTATAGCAGATCCGCTATAATATCCTATGTTTTCTCTCACAGTCTCACCTCTCTACTTCTCACTCAGAGAATACACATATATTACAGAGACTCAATACAATGCCCTCATACAAAGAGAGGGGTTGCCTTCTAGGGAAAAAAACCCTAAACTAAACATAATTTCTATTGTCAGATCATATGCCTAATGAACAACCCAGATTGACTAGAAATTACTATACTTTTACAAGGCAATTTTACATATGTTTTTATCTTCATGGGTGCTACCCTTGAGCCCTCGCTGAGGGACCGCTGGCCCTAGATCCTAACTTAGGAGTTCATCAAATCCATGTGCAGCTGAAGAATTCATCCCTTGAGATGCATAGTTTGAAACAAGACAGGACAGCTCAACCAGAAGTGCACGAAGAGGTATGGTGTGTATAATGCAAGGGTCAAGGTCATGACAAGGACCACTGCCCAATTTTCACAAATTACCTCATATGAGGATGATCGATGCCCTTAATATTAGAAGCACAAGAAGGACCTAGTGTGATACCTACTTTAAGGTATGTGATTTGTCAAATATTCAGGGAAACATGCCACAGACAATTGTCACTTGTTACAGAAGTATATGCAAAATTCACAACAGCTGTTCTGCAACTTTTGTAGGTCAGTGGGACACGATGAGCACACTTGTAGAGGTTATGAGTTAATTATGGATAGAAATCCCACTTACAAATTTCAAGCCGAAACGTGACCCCTTTACCAAAATGCAAGAATGGAACGAACAAGATTTCAGGGGTGCAGACAAGGCAGAGGCAGAGGAGGACCTAGAAAAGGCAAGGGACAATTGATATGCTACAATTGTGGAGGGCCAAGACATTATGTCCATGATTGCATGAATCCAATGTGCCTGTCATGTTTTTATTGCACCTTGTTTGATCATGAGATAGAATATTGTCCTACACTGATAGCTAGGATACGTGACAAAGGAGTGCTACCACCTCCCTCAACTCAGAAACTGCAGATGATAAGGTCTGAGACGTGCAAGGATGATCCAAATGTGAAAATTGTGCTCTGAAGTAGAATCGTGATGGGACATGACAAAGGCAAACAACCAGAAGTTAGTACTTGGGTTCACAAATCTCTGGCGAAAGAAGTAGAGTTTAATTTGGAGCACACTCGGGAAACCTTCATGGAAGCCAAGAAAAGCTTCGTTGATTCCTCCACTTCATGAAGCAAAGAAAACAGGAGCCAAAGATGGACCCATCTATGCTCATAATGTTCCTGGAACCATGTATGAAGCTACTACATGATAGTAAGGCCCCCAAGAACCCCGTAGGGGGGACAAGTCCCCCCCGCAGCCCCGATGTGGAGGGGTGTACAAACTTCCTGAGGTATGCATCCGGCTGAAGCAAAGACCTATAAACAATCATGCTCCACACACAAGATTAGTCTGATGTGAATAATATTGGATTTTGGTCATACATATTGGATTTAACAATTTAATTTTCCATGGGGCAAAAAAAAAAAAAAAAACACAAATCAAGAGAGTGAGTGATGCATAGTCACATGCATGTGTCATTTCTGTAGCCACTTCTTTTTTAATTTCAAGTTAATAGTTTATTGTTTACAATAAAATATGTTAATAGTTTCCAATGTTTGGTCTATGATAATGGCTCTTTGATGAATGGTGAATGATTTATGTACTATTTGAAATTAATGGTGCCTTTTTTGTAACACGTCATTGCTATGAGTAATAAATATATTAGTTATTTTGAGATATGAACTCTTATGATAAAATTTTCATTGACCTATGTAATCAATCTTACTTGAAAATTATTACAGATTTTGGTGTCTCCCTACCATAGTGTTTTTTGTAATAATATTGCCTTAGTTATTTTATGTATTTATTATTTAACATATACAATTTAGTGCTCTAGATATATTGTAAACAAGAAATTGAGAAATTTGTAAAATAATCTCTCAATCATTAGTAACTTGATTTCTTATTTTCGATCTCTCATGTCACTCTTGAGTCTTTGTGTTTAATATAACAATATGGAACTCATTATGATTGATAAAAATATCAATAAACTTGAATATTTGGATGCATCTACTTCCGAAATGTTGAAAGTTTTTCAATTGTTGAATCAAGTGGTTTTATCCTTATATTCATTAAGCATAATAGAACTATGCTCAGTGTTAATTCGGTTTCATTGAGCCCTGAATTGGAGGAAGAAACCGCTATTTGTAACAATACATGAATCAAAAACATATTTTAGATGAGCATGTTAAAATAGATTTACAAAGTATAACAGAAAATGTGTTACAATTCCTCTCTAGCCACCTATTTTTATTGTACCAATATTATCAATGAATCAATGAACTGAGGTCAATGATGATCCAAAACACATTCCACACACTTCAAACTGTGGATTGACTAAGAGAGTAGAAAGGCATAAATTTATGGATAAAGAGGTATGTGATTTTTAAGCACTTATTCACTATTATTTAATATTGTTAGGAAGTTTCATGAATGAACTTTGAGTACACTCATCTGCCAGTTGATATACTCACTATAGTAGTATTATGCATCCACATAATCATGATATCATTTCTAAAACTGAAACTAGTTGCATGTATTGCACATTTTAATATTTTAATGTTAATATGATAATTAATATCACAATGCATAATTTTGTGATTTTCAATCTTAGTATTTGTTTTGTCATGTGACTTTGTAAATAATTCCTTTTGTTGTCTTTCTTATGGGTTTTCTGTTATAGTTTTTTCTTGCTTGCACAGTGGTACAAGTTGCTACACTAGGTCATTGAATCTAGAAATTAGAAAAGAAAAAATGATGTGAAACTCATTTCTAGGTAAACCAAGAAGTAATAAATGACAAGTTTAATCTTCTCCTTTTTGAAAATTTTCTCTCTACAGTAATATTAAAGCCTTTTTTTCACAAGACGGATTATGAAATATTGATTTTTGAACTAGGCCTCTACAGGGTCTCCATGTGTGCTTCACTCAATATTGATATCTAGTGAATTCTAATTATTTGTATTGTAATACAATAATAATAAATGAAAACATGTTTTCATGTAGAAGGGAAAAAATACTCTTTGTCACATATTAAGGAATATATACATGGTTATGTTAGATATGTGTTTATATTGTCTCAATTTCCAACCATGTAGGAAATTTCATGGTTCTTGAATACTAGCACCACCATGTGTCCTGGATACTCTTCTATTACCCTCGTTTTAGCACAAAACATTTGCAGGTTTTCCCTATTTTCATATATCTCTTTGTATTTTCTCAACCAACTTAACTAAAGGTATAGAAAAGATAATTCATGAGTGGGATATGAAAAAAAAACATTGATTAAGATCAAGTCAATCTAAGGATCATTGGAAACTTTATCCCCCACAATGTCCCAAGATGAGAGGAATCGACGGAGGTAACCATAAACCAAGCTTTCAGTTTGGTAGGTAGCCCTACCCAACCAGAGAGGGCTCTCTCTATGGAATCACAGGCAAGAGATGATCGAATGATAAAGGTTTTTAGGTTAGATGGCTAGGGTCATTTAGGTTTTGGAAAATTTATTGTTTTGTTGCTTGATCGGGGAGGAAAACCAAGTATCTAGGTCAGAGGGTCAAAGGATTAAAATAAAAAAGATACGAAGGAGCAAGGTAGCAGAAATTTTGTGATGGAATTTAGGTTTTTTCGATGTAGTATGGTGTTTGAGAAGAAGAATTAAGGTCATAGTGAGAATGAGACATGAATTCATTAAGCAAGAGTGAAATTAACATATTGTATTTTTCCATCAAAACAGAGCTTAGTGAAAAGAATTATGTTTATAAAGTATAACGAAAACTATTGAAGAGATGATGAATGGGAAAGGAGGCTAAATATCATTCATATAAAGAAATAACATAGGCAAAACAATATCATAAGCTTACAGTACAGGAATCCTAAATAATACCTACAAATTGTGTCCTTTGATTTCCAAAAATGTCAAATATGGGCTACAATGGTTCTCTCCTCAGATGTTCAACCAATCCAATGACTGAGAAAATAATACATAAGGACAATTGTTTTTTCCTTTGCTCATGGGTTGAATCCATGACTCTAGGACTCATTACATTACTGGTTTTAACCAAACACTAATATCTAGGGAGGTTGAAACAAATTCTACAATTGGCGTTGACTACAACATCCCTCATAAATGAAGCTCAATTTACATCAAAAAAAGACTATCCATACATTAATACATAATATTTACATTTAATTTCACTCTATCATTCATTTAGTTAACCGATTTGACCTTTTCCAAGATCAAACTAGAAATATTAAGAAATTACATAGTGAAACTTTTAAATAAAATCTCAGAAATTTGCAGAAGCATAGTGCCATTTTTTAGGCCATTTTTAGGTGCCTTCCTAAAGTCAAAATTGGAATCCAAAAGAAATTTAACCTATCCATGTCTATATAGCTTCTAGAACATCTTTAATTCTTGAAAATGACCCATGGAAAAGCCTCCAAAAATGTATTCTCCGAAGGTGTCTCCAAAAGAGCAGCGCCCATAAAAAGGGGTAGAATGTTGATTTTTTATCATTTTTTCTCAAAATTTGATCCATTTTTGAAAAATATGAGGAAATGGATTTTGAGAGGAGGCCATAAAAGTTCCAAAAAATCAAGCCACTTTTCATTTGGAGCTCCAAGGAAAAAGTGCAGCGCCAAGGCATTGCATTTCTCTAACTAGTGTATTTTCTTGAATTTGCACCAAATTTCACCAAAAACCAAAAGTGCTCAAAAACTCCCAAAAGTGGTCCAAAAGTGCCAATTGAGGTGTACTATGCTATCATGGATTCCTAAATAAGCAACTATAATTTTTCCTTCCCATATTTTCCTTTTAGGGTTTCCTTCAACTTGTTTTGTAATTATTTGACCTTGATATTGAAAATATGGTTTCTCGTTTGGTAGTGATGGGCCATGTGCCTAAACATATAGTTATCCCTATGGAAAAAGAGATGGAATTAAATGAACATTTGAAATCAATCCCTGCAATGGTGGCCTTCTCTCTTTTCAGATTGGTGGAAATCAAATGAGTGAGTTGCTCATGAAAACTTACCTCTTCCACTCTTTGACAAAACCATAGGTAGTTGACATCTTGAAAGCATGATCTCATCGAAATTTGTGAGCTCATACCTCAGAATATTCCCCCCTTTATGATTTTTTCTTTTCTCTAATGGTAAAGAGTCTCCTTCGATTTTTTAAACCCTAGTCGATAGGAAAGGGGAAAAACAATGAAAAGTGATTGAAGTGGTGAAATGAGGGAGTTAGGTAAGGGAGATGGGAGTGGGGAAATTTTTGGAGATGGATAGGGGTTTTATGAATCCTTAGGAAGTTAAATGAAGGGAAGTAAATGAGGGAGATTATCTATGAAATTTAAACACAATCCTAGCTAGGGAAACTACCCAATTTGATAGATTAGGGCTACGGTTTGTAGGGAGGTGAAGTGGAATGAAGGGAAATGATTTTTTCATGAATGAGGATGATGAGTTGTATGCAAATAGAGATATAGGGATAGTTATTTTAGTGTTTCAAAGCTCCATCTGATCATTTGTGAGCTCAAAACATTAAATTCATAGAAAACCCTAGAGGGCTAAACTTACAATGATTTTGTTTCTTTTTCCAAAGGAAGAGGGGAAATGAAAATGAGTGTACTTACTTTTTATGAGGCATAGAGGATGAAGAAACTAGAATTTAGGCTTGAAGTTTTTATTTGATCAAATTTTTATTATTTTTGGGCGACTTTGCCCCTTGCGCGATATAGTTCATCGGTGAGCAGTGCTTCTAGGCATAGTGCCTCCTCTACAAATGCAACGTAAGCTCTCTTTGCGCAATGTTTGTCTTCCAACCCTCTTTTAGAGTCCTTAAACATCTCCAATTTGTGAATTTGATAGCTTTTTGGAAATATATTGAAGTCTAATACAAGATGGACACCTCAATAATGTAATTTGACACTCCAGCAGGGAGAAAAAATGATTTTCCAAAGGTCGCTCGAAAAACATAGGGTGTCTTTAACAAGAGCACAATTCCAATTTGCAGAGCACTTTTGACTAACTTCCTAGAGGATTTTTGGGTTGAAAGGGGTATCGTTGCAAATATTATGATTTATTATACACAATATATTCCTTAAGCACTGCCAACACATACTCCAAATCCCTGAAAAACTCTCTTGAAGTCAAGTTATCTAGAAGTGTAACAACTCTCAACTAGGAAGTGTAGTTTGGGTATTTCTCCCAAATGATAATACCTATGCATAAACTGAAGCAGGTTTTTGTTCCCTGACCAATAGTTTACAAAACCCTCTTTCACTTTTGTAAAATTATTCTCCATTTCGTCAAAAACATGTTTTGAAGTAAAATTGTGCTTATGAGAAATGATGAGATGGGGTAGTGTACTACAACATTGCCTTATTTGAACTAAAACATTACCTTTACCTTCATTTCCTTTCCCTAATATGCTAAATCCATTTAGCCACTCAATTACATGATGGACATGTTTTTGTTTTGACATATGGTATCATGATGACACATGGAGTGAAACCCTAGCCCATGACCTAAAATAACGAATTTAACCATTTCATGACCCAAGACACTTAAAGGAAGATATGATACCTTGAAGAAGAAAATGACCATAATGAGTGATGAAGACCATTAGTAAGTGAAGGGAGAAACAGTGACCTAGACACAACAATCAGTAACCAAATTTTTATTTGAAGACTCACTAAAATGACAAAAATTTGACTTGACATCCTAACAACACTTTGTAAGAGAGTATTTGATCACTAGTGATTGACATGACTCGCAAGCACTAATAAGACATACAAATAATCTCTATGCAACCCTAATCAAAGTGCTTATTAATAGAATTTTGTTAACAAACGAAACGGCATGTATATTCCTATCATTGAGCAATATTCCATTTTCCTACTCATGTTTTAGGATTCTGATTGAAATAAAGACAAATTTTATGAATGCTATTTCCTTTTATGTACCTATTCAATGTTCATAGATTTCATCTTGTCGATTTTACAATTATGCATTGTGCAAGAGAATTGGAAATATGTGCCACTAGAGAGAGAACTAGTGAAAAACATGATAGCTATGATATATGTTGTGTTCTTAGGTATAGTCTCATTTCTTCAGAGATTCAGAATCCAAAAAGTTCGTTACCCATTTGTTCATTTCTATGTATAAAAAGTCTATAATATGATTTCATTTGTGTGAACAATTTACTTCGTGGTTATCAAACATAGTCTACATTAGTAACTTTAATTATGAGAGATGTAAACATTTATTTAGAAATTACAGAATGTAGCCTTGATCGCTAGATTAATGTAACTAGAATCCCAAACATTATTTACACATTTACTAATTGAGTATTTATTTCTAATAGTAAGTAAACATCACATAACAGCTAAAGGTAGAATTTCATATGCAAGTCATTTCTCATTTTCAGTTGTGGTTAAAATATGACCATAAATTAATTGAACACAAGAGAATAAAAAGCCTCTTTGCTACTGCTAATGTTCTTTGTGATTTTAAATGAAAAGGAAATACTTACTCATTCCATGATCCATGTTTTGTAATTTTTTTATATGAACCACATAATTTAAAAATTCAGGTAATAATTTTCATTCCTATTATCTTGTTTACAAGGAACATTTTTTCTTTTGAACATCACCAAAAAAAAAATGCTAAACAATTTTTTTTTCTTTTTGAAGACTTAAGTCATAGAATGGATCGAGAAACATTTTGTAAAAAAAATAACCTCTAAACCACACGACCTTCCGACAACCTGACTAGAAAGTTGCAATGACTAAGAATTTTGTTATAAATAATTCGAGCGACCTCCAGACCTAAACATTGCCCAATCTAAAATAACTAGCCTGATGAAACCACTCGACAATGGTATAGTCGAGGTCGGGATACAATAAGTGAATCACAAAATAAAATAAAAAACTCCCGAATATGCGGTAGCATCAATAAAGAGAAAATCTGACTATGGTATAGTTTGAATCGAGATATAAAATGTTAATCATAAAATAAAAAACACTCGATTAACCGACTGCTCGACTATGGACCCGTCTATTCATGCAAATAAAATACTCTTTTTGTTGATTTGTTTGCAATGTGACTTTTAATAAATATTTTCAAAATTTCTCATTTCATGTTTAATTGACTATTTTTTAAATCAACAATAATTTTTTTTTATGTTTTTTCAATGCCCAAAAAAAATAGTTGGCTTGTTTACCAGGAATTAATACATGTTCTTCTACGCTTTTCACATTTTTTTAAACCAGATTTTAGGATTTTACGCTACTGTGGCCGTATGTTCTTTTTTGGAATATTGTTCGAAGAAAAATTGAATTAAGTAAACCGAGCACTAGCTTCAAAAACATCTCTATAAGCATAATCTCATTTTGTTTAGAGATTCTTGAGTGTAATTTCAAATTTTAAATTAACAAAACTTATGTCTGTTGTATTCACCTTTACAAGTTATAAAATAACCAAAAAAAAGGGAATTCTTTAGTGAATTTCTTTTATATTTAAAGGTCTTTTCCTGCATGTTGTTCTTTTATCTCAAGTTCAAAGAAGAACAAAATTGACGCAACAATATACTAGTTTCAAATTTTTTGTATAAGCATAATGTTGTTATTTATGCAAATTATTGAATTGAATTGAAAATTTTGAGTTATGAAATTTTATATATGCTTCGGTAATGTTTACAACTTGTAAAATTCCAAAAATATCCAAATGCAAATTTAATATTTTATGGTGTTCTACTTACATGCTCATTTATTAAGTCATGTTGCAAGAACCACTGAATTAAGAAAGTACAACGCCAGTTTAAAAAAAAATTGTGTATGCATCTTTTACAAATTCTTGAAAACAATTTCAAAATTTAAATAAGAAAAATTTATTTACCCTCTCTTACTATTTACATGTTATACAACGGAAAAAAATGGAAAATCTGCAGTGGCAAAGCAACAAATAGAGTATATTAAAGAAAAAATTAAGAGCATGGATATTGGACCAACACAACAAGTGTACTTCGATGCATTACTCATGTCAGATTCAACTTACAAGATGCAAAAAAAGGTACAATGACCTAGTAGGAGATAGTTGAATTTTTTGAGCAAAGCGAATGGTTAAAGAGTCGAAGAAATATTAAAACGAAGAACAAATGGTTTGAAACAATCAAAGCAATAGAGTTACATAAAGTAGATACTAGCGCTAGAATTTTTCCCTATTATGACATGATTTCCTGGATTCTCTCTTGCTCTAATATTAAAACATGAAAAATCTCTGACCATCAAGAAATTTTGATAGCCTCTTGGAAATCGAAAGTGTTATTGGCCATATATAAGCTCAGTCCCTCGCAAATCTCACTTAAATTTGAGTTCCTTCATAAGTTTTGAAGTATTGTCTTCAATAAATGTCAAGAGAATTATGATATAGTAATTGAATAATTTTTTAGGAGAGAATAAGAAGGTTTCAAGCTCAAAGCAGAAAATTAGGGCTATCTGAAAGCTATTTTTAAGAAGCCTATTAGACTTCTTATTAAAATACTAAGTAGATTATATGGGGAACAAGATCTCGAGAATTTTAAAATTAAATGGATCCCAATAATCCATAGAATTTTGAATGAGGGGAAATGCCTAAACTAGGTTGACCTATTTGTCACAAAATATCATAGATTCAATAAAGTTGACAGTGTCATCTCCCCCTCACTTCAATTATATTTTTTGTAGAGTATGACAAATCAATTAAAAGTTATTTTATCTCTATACTTGATTGGGAAAACGAATTTCAATCTACTTAAATTCCAAGAGTTTCTAAGAGAAACAAATTATTGATGCTTTCTTCGCTAAGCCACAGGGAGAGAGATAAAAAGGAAATCAAAGCATGCATACAAACCACATATGAAAAATGTTCATTAATATGCGAAAAAGGAACATAATTCATAGAATAATTTGACATATCAAATAGAAAGTCATTAAAGGAAGTAGTTCCAGGAGAATTAAAAATACCCACAAAAGATCTTGTTGCCAAGGAGCAGGTAGAAATAAAAAATATTACATTTTTGACACAACAAAGTTTGCAAAAATTTCTACAACTCCCTTTTGAGAAAATCAGAATTATTTCCAAGTTTGAGGTCAAATATCAGAAGAGGAAGAAAGAGGCACAAGGATTAATTTCCACTTGTCAAATCAACATCAATTAGTTTCATCCAATTTATTTCTATGCATTGTACGAGTTTTATTCACAATGGACATCGTATGTCGAAGTACATGCACCTAACCTGCTACTTAGTATCAATTACGAAAACTCTGATGATGACGAGAAGATCCATGTTTGCTTGCCAGATTTCAATTAAACATACAACATTTTATAATTTAGTCTCTGATTTCTAAAAAAAAATGTGGATTTACATGTTCCAAGACCTCTTTTATTTTATTATATTTTAGTATTTATAGACCTTTATGCATTGGGGAAAAGGGTCCGGAACCAATGAAGACTGTAGACTTGAATGTTTTTAATCAATATTAAAATTCCATCTATTTTCAATACCATTTTTAGTGCTCATGTGTAATGAATTGTGAGATTTATCTCAATGCATGTTACTTAACTAATGCCTTTGATTTTAATCTATGAATTGTGTTGTTACATTCTGAATGAGTGCTTCATAATTCTGTTTAAGTTTCCTTATGAAGGTTTTCCAATTTACATCTTTTTATAATTATAAATTAAAATATTGTAGATTCGCTTATTCCTAGTTTATCCTTGCGATACAATACTCAAATATAGGAAACTTTTATCTCCTCTATGACATAAAAATTGTTATTAACATACTTTATGTTATGTATGTGTGGATATTCTAGAAGATACTATAAAACCTTGCTTGATAGTATTAAAATATGGAAATATTTTTGAATATTTTTGTTGGGTGTGGTTTTTTACCTTTTTTCTGCATATTCTTTCCCCTGTTTTGACCTTTCTATCATCCAGGCCTATTCCCTTATATGACCAAACCCCTTATCTTCTTACCTTTTTAATCCATTTTACTGTTATGTTACTTTGCTATATTTTACTGAATAATACAAGGTTTTATTCCTTTTTGTGGCTAACTAGGAGAGCAATGAAGAAGTATTTTGGGAAGTTCATCTTTTCAGGTGTTGGCTTGTGAGAATGAAACTATGAAGTAGACATGTAGCAAGGATTAAATACATGAAAGGGTAGAACGGTTTGTTGTTACACCCCAACTGTTGTTACAAATTTCTATTACACACTAGGTGTTGTTACATGTTGTTGTTGTTATAGGTTGTTGTTGTTACAGATTGATTTTACATATTAGATGTTGTTATAGATTGTTGTTACACATTGGATGTTGTTACACCTCACATTGATCCGCCATCACACCAACAATGTTCTCAGCAGTTATGTCGCGTCATCCTGAACTACCATTCACTCAATGATGTTGCACCAAAGCTAGAAATGTGGGTACTATTCCACATGATAGCTATCGGTAGTAGGGGTTGTTTATTTTTGAGGCAACAAGACTCCGACAGTTGCAAATAATGTACAGTTATTTAGAAATAGGTTGTAACTTCTTAATTTTTGATGAGCATGAGAATCAAGAGATTCTTATGACTAATCTGTTTCTAATCTTCAGGTTGTAATAGTTATAAAAGACTAGACTTTTTATGTAATCAGGCAACATATAGAAGAGTATCGTTACTCTATTTCTATAATTGTGAATATATTCTAACATCAATTGGCATGGTGGTGTTATTACTACTTTCCAAATGATTCATTAATCACTTTCATATTCTTCCTATGCTGTGTTGAGGAGGAAGGACCACCACCTTTGGCAGGAATTGTAGTGATATAGGTAGTGTACATTCTAGTTTAGTTCATTGATTTATGGTTTCTCACTGTTGTTGTAAAAATCTTTGATTACATTTGTTGATGTTTATATTTATCTTATGTTGTTACACTGAGTTAATCAACAGAGTGGTAGTAACCAGTTGGAGTATATGTTAGTTATTTTGTGTCATGCCCTTAATTTAATAGATGCGAGTTGTGATTTAATTCTGTAAAGTATTTTTATATCTACATGTATGATTTGATTCAACAATTTAGATCAGCAACAACTTTTACAGTTTTATGCATTTTCTTCTTCTTGGTGGGAGTGTATTGGCACAGACAGTGTGAACTCCATTGAAACAACAAAAGAAACCCTAGGTTGAAAATTAATGTTGCATTTTGAGTCGATTAAGGTTTATGAAAACAACAATATATTTTGGCATCGTTGCTAGGGATGGCAAGTTGATGATACAGTCAGCCAAGTTGTTTGTTTGATATAGAGTGCTCCTAGTCAATAGTTGTTGGATGGTAAGACGAGAGGTAAGAACCTTCGCATCACTCTAGCATACCTGGAGAGGGTCACCATTGTGATTACTAGGAAACTTAGGACATTTTTGATGCGCTGTTAGTTTGTCTTCAGCTCTTCAGTCGCTGGGCGGTAAGACGATAGGTAAGAACCTACACATCGCTGTAACATACCTGGGCGGGCTCACCATTGTCGAAGACTGAGACACTTAGAGTGTGATTTAATACACATATGGTCCATGTGTACACTTGTATGACTTACAAAGATACTAAAATCACCACCACTCTAATAAGTCACAAGAACGATGGGTCATAAAAAGGAAATGAAGGGTGAAGATTTGGGAAGGAAGAAACTTATCCAGGAATTAATCCCCAAGGTGGAAAAAGAACATTCCAACTCTCAAAGGAATGCAAGGAAAGTAGGGTCAGAGAAGGCTGTTACTCCCATAATGAACGCATAAACCTCCAATCTCTCCATCTCAAGACTGTATCATTCTAAGGCTAACACTCATAACCCCAAGATCAAGGATTTGGTTTATGAGCAAGAAGGGGAAGTAAGTATCTAGAAGTGGAGGACCGAGGGGGAAGGGGAAATTGAGGGGGAACATCAAACACTTGAGATGGAAAAGAACCTGTTGATTTATCAATATATGGATACGGATAGTGTGGTGAAAGGGCCAGCCCAAAGGGTATATGAGGCACTAATCACATCTGTAGGGCCATCACAAACGAAACTCGGAGAACATCTGCTACCGAAATGGTTAGAAGAATTAATCATGGTAGACAAAAATGATAAAAATGCTAAAACAAACACCACTACCACTACCTTTGAGTTCCCAATCGGGAAAATCGGAAGCGAAGCTCCTATGACAAATATTCCTCTATCGTCTTTACCATACTTCTAGGGGATGACTGTGGAAGATCAAGGTACATTTCTATTTGATTTTGATGTCGTATGTAGAAGTTATGATTATACAGCAGTGCTCAGACGTTAAAGTTATTTCTCGCTACTGTAAAAGGAGCAGCCTTGAGATTGTTCATGGGATTAGGCCCCGCTTCCATTTCAATGTGGAATGCTATGAATGAGACATTCTTGTCAAAGTACTATCACTATTGTAGGACCAGGGACTTAAGGGAAGAGATATTTAGAATGACACAGAAGGAGGAAGAAAGTCTAGAAGATTATGTGGAATGGTTCCACTACAATCTGTAGAGGTTGAAGCACAATGATTTAGGCCTGGAAATATTGAAGACTATATTCATTATACGAATGAGGGATTACTACATTGAAACCCTAAACCTATTAGGAAAATGGGATATATCAAAAGAGCCATTCACTGAAATTTTAAATCTCCTCCTACAACGCTCTCGAGGATCATCTAAAGGAAGAAGTATAATTCGGGATGCCTCTATTCGCATACAAAAATCTGTAGGGGGTAGAGTAACTAGAGTGGGGATCAGAAATTTGTTCAAAAATTTCAAGACCAATATCATCAGTACTCTTTCAACCCAGATAACAGTAGCACAAATCAAAAAGACAAAAGACGAAGTTGATACACCCCTGACCATGCTCTGTTTGACTTGTCAGAAGAAACATCCTTACACGGAATGTGAATTAAACAACATCATTGTGTGTAATATCTGTGAGCTGGAGCATTCAACAAAGAAGTGTCTGGAGCTTCATAGACTAAAGGAAGTACTAAAATAATCAAGCAAAGAGGTGCAGTCCTCTTACTTCATCGCACCAAGGAGGCCATGGAAACTGCAACCTCTAGGTATGTCTCAAGAATTTTCCTCTTTCAATTTGTGGAATAATGCATATAATAACCAACAATATCCATGGAAATATTCTAGTCGTCCTTCATCACAGTTCCCATCACCCTAGAACCAATGGACTCCATCTCATCGTATTCAATATCCTCAATCCCAATCGTACCTATGGAACGAGAACTGGAGAGGAAATGCCTAGAATTCAGCTCTGCCTACACCACCCATGCAACAATAGCTACAGTTAACTCCTTTCCAAGCTCATACTCCTCCACCACCTATGTGGCACCAACTACCTATGCAACCTAACCCAAACCCAAAGAATAAAGCAACTCGAGGCATAGAGGCTCCTACGACCTTCCAGACGTACCTTATAAACCCGTTGGAACTTAATAAAATACAATTGTGCTCGAGTATGGTAATTAACACTAGCCACTCCCCTATCATTACAGGGGAGGACTTTGAACCATCTAGAGGAGAAGATGGAGGCTCTGAGGCGGCTACTGCACCTACAACAACTGATATAGAGGAAGTTGTTACATATGTAAAAGTCGACCCATGAAGAACTATTACATATATAACAACTAGTTCGGGGAAGGATGATACACCTATAACAACATATTCGACTGTTACTACACAGGACCCCCTGTACCCTCAGAGACTGGCCAAACCTAGGATGACATCACAGCCTGAGTGTGATTTTCTTAGGGAGTTGGAAAAGTTTTGTGTATGAATTCCTCTAATGGAAGCACTTAATGAAGTACCCATCTATGCCAAGACAGTGAAAGATTTGTGCATCAAGCTTGGGAGGAAGCCTAAAGACCCTGCCACCATACATGTGATGGGAATGTTATCTAAATTAATGTTTCCCCAGCCTCTCCTTACAAGTACAATGATCCAGGAAATCCTACGATCACTGTATACATTAATGATCAGCCCATAGCCAATACATTAATTGATCTTGCGGCTGCCATTAATGTAATGACGAAAGATCTCTTTATCGCTCTTGGGCTACAAGGACTCAGACACACTCCTACTATGCTAGAATTGGTAGACAGGTCTCGTGTTAAAACCGAGGGGATGTTAGAAGATATAGTGATTATGATGGCTTCCTCGAGATATGTGACTTATTTCCTTATCCTATATCCCAAATCCAGTTTGGGGGGAATCCTTTGATCCTAGGGAGACCTTTGTTGGCCACTACAGACGCATTTATAGGTTTCAGGATGGGATCCATGTGATCTTGGATAGCTAGGAAACACAAAAGCTTAATATTTATGCCCAAAAACCAAATATGGATGTGTACGACCCTTGGTGGGATGAGTTTGAGCCTGAGTCAAATATTTCCTTGCCACACCTCACTCTGGGGAAAGCCCAATATTTCAAAGATGAGATAGAAGATGATGTTACTAATGGTTTTATTAGTAATTCACTTTATGTTGCTTTTGTTAAAAATGCAAATGAGGAGGAGGTGGAACATATAGATTTTGAACAAATGAGAACCACTTCGATGATTGCTAGCAGTCTAACTGAGATTGAATCTAGAATGGTTTTGAATGTTAATCCCAATTTGACTGTTGAATAGAACCAACGGCTGTTACAACTATTATAGATGTATGAAAATGTTTTTTCATGGGATTATACAGATATGAAAGGGATCCACCCTAACCTATGCACTCACCGTATTTATTTGAACGTTGTCTGCAAACCAGTAAGACAACCACAACGCCACATGGACCTTGCACTAAAGGAAGTAGTGAAAGAAGAACTACAAAAACTCATGAGTGCTAATATTATTTATCCAATATCAGATAATTAGTGGGTGTCATCGCTTGTGATCATTCCTAAAAATAATGGAAATTGAGGATTCTATGTTGATTATAGAGAAATCAACAAGGCCACTCAGAAGGACCATTTTCCATTAAAACTTATAGATCAGGTCCTTGATACTATATCTAGAAAGGAATTATTTTCATTTTTAGATGGATTTAGTGGCTACAATCAGATACATATTGCCCTAGAAGATCAGGATAAAACGACCTTTACTTTTCCTTGGGGAACCTACGAATACATAGTGCTACCTTTTGGGCACTGTAATGTGCCAGCAACCTTTCAAAGGGAAATATTAGGAATTTTTTCTGACCTATTGAATGATTGTATAGAAATATTCATTAACAATTTCACACCTTATGTAGATGCTTTTGAACCAACAATATTCAATCTGGAAAAGTGCTAGAGTGATTTGTACAGTGTAATATTGCCTTGAGCACTGAGAAATGTCACATGATGATGACTGAAGGGTCATGCTTGGAAATTACATTTCTGCTGATGGAATCAAGGTAGACCCTTCAAAAATAGAGGTAATTCTAAAAATCCCAACCCCCAAAATGTTGAAAGAGCTACGTAGTTTCTTGCGGCATGCAGTGTATTACAGAAGATTTATAGAAATTTCTTGAAGTATTGCATCACCATTATTTTCTTTCCTCATGAAGGATGTTGATTTCTTGCAGACATGGAAGTGTGAGTGGGCCTTCTTAAAGCCGAAATGTTATGTATTAGCAACTCCTATCTTTCGAGGAACTAATTGGGAATTGTTATTTCACATAGCTACAGATGCATTGGATATTGTTGTAGGTGTTGTTTTTGGCCAACTGGAGGATAAGAAAGCCTATGCTATTTACTACATAAGTAAAAATCTAACTCCATCCGAGCTCAACTACATAGTGAATGAGAAGGATTTCTTAACAGTCATGCATGCCATCAATAAATTCCATCATTACATTGCCGGGTATCAAGTATGTGTACACACTGACCATTCTTCCATTTGTTTTTTAATGAATAAGCCAATTACAAATGGTAGGATTACACGCTGATTGTTATTGTTACAATAATTTGATATCACTATTGTAGATAAGCCTGAAAAAGATAATGTAGTAGCTGACTTTATTTCTAGGCTATCTATTGATGACAGTTGCATCCCTATTGAAGATTCTTTCCCTAACGAATATCTTTTTGCTATTTCTACTTACTCACCTAGTTATGCAGATACAGCCAATTATCTTGGTCCAAGGAAGTTTCCCCAGTATTTTTCCTCCAAGGAGAAAAGGAAAATCATACAACAAAGTGCTATATATACTTGGATAGATGGGAACCTCTACCACATTGGACCTAATTTCCAAATCAGACGTTGTGTTAGAGAGGACGAGGTCTTTGATATTCTCAAAGCCTGCCATGAGGAACCTTGTGGAAGACACTTCACAGGCAAATAGACAGGATACAAAGTCCTTTCAATAGGGTACTACTTACTGACAATATTCCAGCATTCAAATAATTTTGTGAAGGGATGTGATAGTTGTCAAAGGATGGGAAAACCACTGCAATCAGATGAGATGTCGTTAGAACCCCATATCATCATAAAACCTTTTGATAAGTGGGACCTAGATTTTGTGGGACCAGTCAATCCTTCATCAAGACAGAGATCCTACATCTTGGTCTATATTGACTATGTCACAAAATGAATTGAGGCGAAGGCACTAACCATAGCCACTGAGCAGGCTATCTCAGATGTTCTATTTGAAGACATCTTCGTCTGGTTTGGCATAACTAGGGAGATAGTCATAGATTGAGGGCCATAGTTCACATCTCATAATATCCGGGACTTGGTCGAGAAATATAAAATCCATCACAGAATCACAACACCTTATCATCGACAAGAAAATGGCCAAGTAGAAAGCACTAACAAAGTAATTGAGGGGACCCTTAATAAGACTATGGCCAGTCATCGAAGAAATTGGGCTGACAAACTTCGAGAAGTGTTATGGGCATAGAAGACTACAAGGAGGAACACCACTGGATTCTCACCATATGAACTTGTGTATGGAAAGAACCCTTTATTCCACATTGAATTTGAAATTAAGACACTAAGGACAACATTTGCAGGTCAATTTGGATTTGGCTACAACACAAAGGTAGAGATTGAACCAGCCTAATGAATTGGAGGAAAAATGGTTGGTTGCTATCCAGTAAACACATATTATCCAGCAGCAGAGAGGTAAGTGGCATTACATATTTATAAAGAAGAAGTAGTTCCAAAAAGGATATTGGGCTCTCTTATATGACTCATGGTTTAAAGATTTGAAGGGTAGGCTCTGCACCAGATGGCTAGGTCCTTATGAGGTAGATGATGTCTTTGACAATGGGACTGTAAATTTGGTGATAATTGAGAGTGCGAGGACACCATTACTTGCAAATGGGCATCACCTTGGGTTGTATCACAAACCTACCTTGAAGGATTCATTTGTTAACATTGTCACAAATTTGATTCTACAAGTTATGGGAAGAGGGGAAAGCCCCCCTGTGCTACAAAGATTTTAATTTTTCTAATAACTGTAACAGCTAAAAACCACATGGTGGTAGTTGTCACACATTCAAACTTAAAAAAAAAAATGTAATAATAATAGTAATAATGCTGCTGTGAAAACCTTTCTCAAGTGCAGACAGACACTTTTGTAGTAGTTGAAAACCACTTGGTGGCGATTGTTATAGCCTCTATCACAACATTCGTTATTTCAAGGTATATCATGTTATAAGTGTTGTTACACGATCTTTTCTTCTTTATATTTTTGTAGAAGTTAAATTAATATATATCAGTCGCCTTGGCTATTATATCTGTAATGCCAGATGACCTTTTAGGAATAAACCGAGATATATTATTGTAATATATAGCAAGAACATCATCATGATCATTGTCATCATAATTAAGTTCATGTGTCTCGTTGTCTGAGTATGATTCGATATTGTGCCCCACATTACTTCACCCCATGTCACCGAGATATGTCATCAAAAAGGTAATATTGAATTCATTTTATTTTGTAATTACGACAACTTAACATGACTATTTATGACTGGGAACAATTGCCATAATTAAGCTGGGGGGGAACAAATCATATTGCGACATGACCATCCCATGATTTTTAATTATTTGAAAAATCCAAAAATTAAGGCATGTGGCCCAATAGTTATTGTTACTTAGTTTCGAATCATACCAAAAAGGGTAATCGCACCGTCACAAAGACCTTTCCATGACTCACCATTAAGGAAAATTTCATTGTGTAGTATGAACCATGCGTGCGAAATCATAATCCAAAATATTCACTTGCGCCACCCTGCCACCCTACCATTTACCCCTGCTGGAACTGGTGAATCCCCATTCAGAGTGTTCAGAGAGGAGGAAGATATCAGTATAGGCTAAAATAGCCAGAGTGTGTGTCGAAGGAAAGGTTAAGTAGGTGAAACAATGTTGAATTTCATAAGAAATGGGAGGACCAACAATATGGCATGAGGCAGGGTCTATAGAAGCCCTCGAAGATTGCCCCAAAGCATGCCCAGTTTTCAAGGATGTAGTCTGGATCGAATTCTTCCAAAGATTAGAAGGATGAGACAGTGGTATAGCCATGGATTTTTCAAAGAATCTAGAGAGAAACCAAACAGAAATTATAGGGTTGAAATTGGAGGTCACGAAAGAAGTTAATGCAAAACTAACAGGATTTCCAACAGAAGGGATGAGATGGTTTACTAGGAAGGTTAATGACCCTTCACTGAAAGGGCATTTTCTCTAGGAAAGCTAGTCGTAGGTTAAGAAAGATACGAGAGTTGATAGACTGGTACTCCCCCACACATGGGCAAATGTTGCTCTCTTCCTCGTTAAGTACAGGACTTGTTAGGGAAGAGCAACAATTGTTTTGATTATCATTTTCCATTGTTGAACTATCTTCGGCATCAACAATTGATCAAGCTTCCCTATTTCTTGTTGGGAAATATTAGACACATGGCTATGGCTATGGAAACATGTGTCACTAACCATGGCCTTATTAAACTCATTTTGTTGGACAACTTGAGCCAACAGGGCAAGAATTGGGAAGAATTCATGTGGAAAAGGCCCAAGACCACTCTAAGAAATCAAACAAAGATGGTTGGGGAAACTCCAAAGGTGACAAAGGAGAAACCCCAATCCATTTCAATAAATAACAAAGAATAAGTCGAGAAAAAGGATGAGGATAAATCTCATATAGAAAAACCTCCTTCATCTGGTAAGTGCGAAACCAAGTCTTTGCTGTCGAAAAATGAAATTTTAGAAAAAGATATTAAATAATTGAGGGAACAACTAGTAGTAGGAAAGGTAGATCCAAGAGCCCCAGGGATAGATACTTTAGCAAAGGTCATGGACAAGGCCAGAAGGGGAGAAATCCTGGGCACTCTATGCATAGCCTATGCTCAGAAGTTGGTGGAAGCAAGATTCAGTTTCTGTGCAGAAGGCACTACCTTGAGTGGGACTCAAACTGAAATCTGGGAAGCTGTTACACCAGAGCCTGTCGAGGATGTTTCTGCTACATAAGAACAAACAACCGAGATGGCACAATCCATAGAAATTGATCAAGCAATGGATACACAAGAGCCCTTGGCTAACACTATCGTTTCATCAGAACCAACAATGGAGAAGGAAATAAACCAAGAGGAGGAAGAGAAAGATAATATCCATGAGACGATGATCAATGTTGTTGTTACACAAGAACTAGGAGCAGAGACCAAAGTTGGTCTCGAGGAAATTGATGAACAGAAGCTTGTGGATGTCATTGCTGCCACACAAGAACTAGCAGTGAAAATGGAAGTTTACCAGGAAGGTAAAGAAACTATGATAAAACCCACTGACGAAGCTGCTGCTATATAAGAACCAACAACTGAGGTGGGACAGTTTTGTCCTCAGGAGGCTACAATACACTCAATTGATAGTGCATGTGGAATAACACATGGTCCTAATGAAGGATGGCATTCTGATAAATTTTTGTTATTGGAAGAGCTGCAAAAGTTGAAGCAGTTGGTGCTTTCTCTACAGGAAGGAGTCATTCCACTTAAGACACATAAAATAATGATGGATTCCCTAAGAGAAAAAGGGCTAAAGGAAGAATGGAAAGAGAAGAGGAGGCATGGAGACATAAATAAATTATGAAGAAAAAGGACAAATAGTTGTATCAGCTGCATCGTCAGGTCTTCGACCTGACGTTTGATAAGACCAGACTCTGTGACCTTGCTAAAAACCTACTAGCATGAAGGTAGTCATCCCTGTCATACAATGTGTTCCTATGGGAAGGTTACTACTTCTTTTAGTTAAGGGCAGTTTATGGTAATAGGTCCTATATGGGTTCTTTAACCCACACCCTTTTGGACATTTTCTGTTCCTGTGATTTTGATCATCAAAATTTGTTGTGTGACCTTTTCTTGCACAATATGATGTGTGAGCATGTGAACATGATGATGGTGGTGAGTGTCCTTTATTTCATGGGATACATGTAGTTACAGGCGTTCCCATTTAAGAGGAATCAGATTGAGTGGCAACTGGCCAAGAAAACAACAGAGGCCAACAAGGAAAAGACAACATTGTGGGTGAAGGCTAAACCAGGAATGGCTTACGAACTCTGGCAAGAGTTTAGGTAGTTCCTATGCAATCTAGAAATCGGAGGTAAATTAGCCATTTACAAAAGAAGAATCGTGGGGATCTCTCTCAACTTGTTTTCAAATATGAATATCCTAGCAATAGTTGGATGGCTCAAGTGCACTTAGGCCTGTAGTGCAGAGTTGCAAGAAGGGGACCCCTTTGAGTACAAGAAGTTTGGGGCTGATGTTGCATGCATTCTGGAGTATGCTGAGATTGTGTTGACACTGGGGACATTCTAGATTGGCCTCAGGTTCAAATTCCCTTTGATATGGTTCCCATTGGAGAAGTATCAGCCCAATTATTAGTTATGTGATTACAAAGAGGAATCTTGGCCATGTGAATTAATGGTGATAAAGGATTCAGAGCTTCGGGTAATGATACTACTGGTGCCTAAAATTTCACAGATTTCCATTGGGGGAATAGTAGAAGGAACTAAGATTCTACATGGGGACATCTAGTTGCTTCACTCGGGGGGAGATGTTGGGTGTGGTTTTTTACCTATTTTTTGCACATTCTTTCACCTATTTTGACCTTTTTGTCCTGTAGGCCTATGCCTTTATATGACCAAAATCACTATTTTATTACCTTTTTAATCAATTTTACCGTCATGTTACTTTGCTATATTTTACTAAATAATAGGAGGCTTTATTCCTTTTTGTGGCTAACTAGGAGAGCATTGAGGAATTATTTTGGGAAGTTCATCTTTTCTAGTGTTGGCTTGTGAGAACGAAACTATGAAGTAGATAGGTAGCAAGGATTAATTGTGGGAAAGGGTAGAATGGTTCACTGTTACACCCCGAGTGTTGTTACAGGTTGCTGCTATAGACTAGGTGATGTTATAGTTTTCTCTTGTTACTTATTGTTGTTACACATTAGGTGTTGTTACAGATTGTTGTTACACATTGGATGTTGTTACATCTCATGCTGATCCGTCGTCACACAAACATTGTTGTTGTTAGTTATGTTGCATCATCTCGAACCACCATTCACTCAATTATGTTGCACCGAAGCTGGAAATGTGGGTGCTATTACACATAACAACTGTCATTAGTAGGGATTGTTTATTTTTGAAGCAACAAGACTCCAATAGTTGCAACTGACGTATATTGATTTAGCAATAGGTTATAACTTCATTATTTTTTATCAACATGCAATCAGGAGATTCTCATGACTTATTTGTTTCTAATTTTCGGATTGTAATAGTTATAAAAGAGACAACTTTTTATGTATAAAGACAACATATAGAAGAGTACCATTACTCCTTTTTTGTAATTCTGAATTTATTTTAATATCAATTGGCATGGTAATGCTGTTATTGCTTTCCAACTCATTCGTTAATCACTTTCATGTTAGTATCCAGGTATTGTTTTAAGAAATTGGTAGCAATATTCTCATTGCATATGAAATAATTATAAAAAACTTGCACATTTTTTTTTCATATTAGACATATCAAAACATAGTGCAAGTATACAAATAGACTTCAACAAACAGTCATTGTTCAAGTAAGATTTTGTCAACTGACAATATGTCATCCAAGTGAGAATTGGTATGCACATTTGCATGGACCAACTGCTTCAATTATTGAAGCTAGAATACCTGCTGTGCGATGTAACAGAAGTGGCACAAATTTCCCACATAGAGAATTTTTATTATCTTGAAAAATATTATATTCATGATCATCAATGGCTAGATTGAACTGTAGATCTTAGTTTAATTTTAATTTGAGATAAACAACGAGACCTTGTTACAGGTGCTATGTAGCTACACTAAAGAGGAAAAAGAAATAGAACTTTGGTCAAACACATTCTCACTTGTTCCAGGAGTATTTCTTCCACCTGTCAACATTTATTTATTTAAATTGAATGCAATCATATTAATTCTTGCAATCATAATTGTGCCTTGATCCTTGTTCACATTAAAAATGCTCATAATATAGTAGACTCATCTATTTCTTTAAAAAAAATTATCACTATATAAGCCACATTAAACTTACTATTCTTTTGAGCACTATTGTATAGGTTTCCTCAACAAGATACATTCCACTAGTTTTTGTTGCATTGTTCTTTCTTGTTAGGTATATGTGTCATTATGTCAATGAAAAAAGGTATGGCTATAAGATGAAGCACAAAATGATTGTAGATTCCATGTTGAACCTCGGTTTCATACTGGGTATGCCTAGAGTCCCAGTAGAAGAGTTGTTATACACAAAGCTAGCATAAGGAATTGGGAAAATACTTGCACATTTTGTCAAAAATTTCTTTGTCAATTACTATTTTCTTGGATTGATTTGTGTCAAGTATTTATCTTTGAATACGACTAAAACTAGAGAGCCTAGAGTTATTAGATTGTTTTTCTAACAAAGTAGGTCTTTTCAGAACATATGTTATTTCTTTAGCCCAATCAATGTTCATGAAAATCGTTATTCTAACAGTTGACTACAAAGACAAACACAAAACAATGTGCATTGCTTTTCCACCTGACAATTGTTGTATATTTAGCAATCTATTTCCAAGTTTTCAAATAACTTCAACTTTGTTGTCTCGAAAACACATACAATTTTTTTACTGAATTTGTTGAAATGAAATTGCAATGGAGCATTACAGTTGTGCCTCACTGCATCAGTCACCTTCAACATTTCGAAGGAAACAACGACAGAGGGTTTGATTAAGGCTTTGGTGAAACTATATGGAAAACCCTCGGCCTCAAACAAGGTATTTCTTATGAAATGAATATTTAATATGAAGATGTCGGAAGGTGGATCTATTGCAAACCATTTAAATGATTTTAATACTATTACAAGTCAGTTAAGTTTTGCAAGGGTAAACTTTGACGATGAAGTTAGAGTTCTGTTATTCTTGTGCTCATTGCGAGAAAGCTGGAATGGTTTAGTAATGGCCATTAGTAACTCTGTTTTTTGATCTAGTACTTTAAAGTTTGATGATGTTGTCGGTGCTATCCTTAGCGAGGAAATGTGACGGAAAAGCTCCAATGAGACATCGAGTAACACTTTAAGTGCAGAGTATAGGGGAAGAAAAATGGAAAGAGGAAAGAGCTCAGGATATCACAGTAAATGAATTAAAGGCAGATCCAAGTCTAGATCTGGGATAGTGTGCTGTAAATGTGGAAAGGAAGAACACCTAAAGAAAGATTGTAGATCTCGGAAGGGAAAAGAAGGAGAGGCATAGCAAGAAAACAATCATGAAGCAAATGTGATAGGCGAGGTGTTAGAAGATGCTTTGCTTCTTTATTTAGAAAATATCACTAATTCCTGGGTGGTAGATTTAGGGGCCTCATTCCATGCCACACCTAAAAAGAAATATTTTTCATGTCTATGTTCAAGGAGATTTTGGACAAGTCCATTTGGGTGATGTTAAACATTGTAAAATTGTTGGAATGGGTAATGTTCTTGTAAAACAACAGAATGGAAACCAATGGATACTAAAGGAGGTAAGGCATGTTCCTGATCTGAAGAAAAATCTGATTTCAATATGGCAAATAGGCAATGAAGGTTGTGTGACAACTTTCACAGATAAATCTTGGCAGGTCACCAAAGGAGCCCTGGTAATAGAAAAAGGTGAAAAGATCGATAGATTGTATTAATGCAATGGTATTTCTAACTTTGTTAATGCCTTAACATCCAAAGGAGAATATGCAACATTATTGCATCATAGGCTCGGACACATGACTGAGAAGGGGATGGAGATTCTTTACTCAAGGAATTTGTTGCTAGGTTTCAAAAATGTTGATTTGGACATCTGTGAGAATTGCATTTACGAAAAACAGAAGAGAGTCAGATTTCTCAAAGTTGGGAAAGAAAAGAAGAGTGAAAAATTAGATCTTGTTCATACAGATGTATGGGGACTTGCTCAGGTATCATCTCTTGGTTGCTCTCATTATTATGTTAATTTTATTGATGATGGAGCTAGAAAAACTTGCATTTATTGTATTAAGAATAAATCTGATATATTTGATACTTTCAAGAAATGGAAAGCTTTGGTTTAGATTGAGACAAGAAATAAATTGAAGTGTCTTAGATTAGACAATGGAGGTGAATATTACAACAAAGTCTTTGATAGGTACTATTCAGAGCATGGAATTCACAGAGAGAAGATAGTTCCAAGAACACCACAACAAAATGGTGTGTCATAAAGGATGAATACAACAATCATGGAGCGTGCAAGGTGCATGAGATTGCATGGAGGATTTCCTTTACAATTTTAGACAGATGCTGTAGATACTATTGTTTATCTAATAAATAGAGGGCCTTCAAGTTCCTTGGATGGTGGTGTTCCAGAGGAAGCATGGATAGGTAAAAAGGTAAACTACTCTTTTTCAAAGCCTTTTGGTTGTGAGGCCTTTGTCCATGTTAATAAAGAAAATAGAACAAAGCTTGAGGCAAAGTCAAAGAAATGTACCTTTATTGGATATGGTGTTAATGATTGTGTTTATTACTTATATGATTACAAAAATCACAAAATCATTAGGAGTAGAGATGTAATATTGAATGAAAAGGTCTTGTATAAGAATTAGTTGTAGGAAAAGAAATAGGAAAAAGAAAAACAAGGAATATGAAGTTCTTGATAAGATCACTGAGAAAGTAAAGGTGCCTGAATATAATAATAATCAACAACCACAACAACAACAACCACCACAACAGAAACAGGTAACCCAAACACCTGAAAGTGGTGTTAGAAGATCTACCAGGATAAGTATACCCCCTAGACGATACTCTCCTTCATTATATTATTTATTGTTGACTGATTCTGGTGAACCTGAATGTTATGAAGAAGCAATGTAGGTTGAAAGCAGGAAGAAGTGGGAACTAGCCATGGAAGAAGAGATGGACTCCTTAATGCATAACTATACATGGGACTTAGTTAGGTTTCCTGTACGGGAAACTACATTGAAGAATAAATGGGTTTACAGGCTGAAGGAAGAAGATGGAGGAAAACAAAGGTATAAGCTAGATTTGTGCTTAAGGGTTTTGCACAGAAGAAAGGCATTGATTTTGACGAAATATTTTCTCCTATTGTTAAAATGATTTCAGTCAAAACTATTTTAAGTCTAGTAGTGTCTGAAGATTTGCATCTTGAGCATTTAGATGTAAAGACAAACTTTCTCCATGGCGATTTGGAGGAAGAGATATATATGCAGCAGCCACAAGGATATGAGGTAAAAGGGAAGGAGAAACTAGTGTGCAGATTGAAGCAGAGCTTGTATGGCTTCAAACAGACTCCAAGGCAGTCGTATCTAAAATTCGACAAGTTTATGTTTGAACAAGGTTATACTAGATGTCACTCTGATCATTGTGTTGATATGAAAAAGAAAAATGATGGCAACAATATTATATTGTTATTTTATGTAGATGACATGCTTGTTGCAGGGTCTAACATGCAGGAAATAAATGTGCTCAAAAGAAAATTGGCAAATTCATTTGCAATGAAGGATTTGGGAGATGCAAAACAAATCCTTGGTATGAGAATAACTAGAGATAGGAAAAATCACAAATTAACATTGTCTCAGAATCAGTACATACAAAAGGTGTTGAAAAGATTTAATATACACAATGCAAAAACAGTTAGTACACCTTTTGCTAGCCATTTCAAACATAGTAAGGAACTGTGTCCAAAGACCCAAGAAGACATGGATTATATTTGTAAAGTTCCATGTGCATCAGCAACTGGAAGCTTAATGTACGAAATGGTCTGCACAAGGCTTGCCATGCACATGTAGTGGGAGTTGTAAGCAGGTACATGAACAATCCAGGAAAGGAACATTGGATGGAAATAAAATGGATTCTCGGATATTTGAAAGGCACCACAAATCAAGCATTATGCTTTGGTGGTTCAAACATTTCTCTACAGGGATATGTCGATGAAAATATGACAGGTTACAGAGATAACAAGAGGAGTACTACAGGATATGTATTTACTATAGGTGCAACAGTTGTTAGTTGGGTTTCAAAAATCCAAAGTGTTGTTGCACTTTCAACAATAGAAGTAGAGTATGTTGCTACTACAGAGGCTAGTAAAGAAATTATTTGGTTACAAAGGTTTATGGGTGAATTGGCTAAGGAGCATGATATGGGCACATTATATAGTCATAGCCAAAGTGCCATTCATCCTGCAAAGAACTCATCATTTCATTCCAGGAATAAACACATACAACTCAAGTACCATTTCATACGATTAGTGTTGGAAGATGGAGAGTTGAAGATGGAAAAGATAAACACTAGCCAGAATCCTGCAGATATGTTAACAAAAGTTGTAACCAGGGAGAAAATAAGAATATGCTCAGTTTCAATTGGCCTTGAAGGATGATGATGAAGATGTGAAACAAACAAGTCCATAGAGGAGTCATTATCTAGCAAATGAAGCAGCAGTGGAGTTGCTACAATCATTTTCCAAATGGGAGATTGTTGAATGTGGAGCATGATTATTGAAAGGTATTTGTTGCAGCTGAATGTATATCCCAGGAAGCTTGTACACTGCTCCATGCGAGGGGGGGGGGGGGGGTGCAGTGGGACTTGTCCCCCATGTGAGGGTTCAGGGGGGTCGATTTTCCCCTAGCTGGGGTGTACAGGGGCTAGTAGTCTCCCGGTGGGGGTTTCAGGGGCAACACCCCTGAAGCTAAAAATAGATGTAAAATTTCCTTGTAAAAGAATAGTAATTTCTAGTCAATCTAGGCCGTTCATTAAGCGGAGGATCTGATAGTAGAACTTATGTTTAGTTTAGGGTTTTTTCCCTAGAAGGTAACCCCTCTCTTTGATTGAGGGAATTGTATTGAGGTTGTGTAATAGATGTGTATTCTCCGAGTGAGAAATAGAGAGGTGAGGCTATGAGAGAAAATATAGGATATTACAGTGAATCTACTATAGGTTGTGTCTCTTCACTTTGCTAGATAATAGAAAGGAAGGACTGGCTATTCGGGGTGGACATAGCCCAAACTAGGTGAACCACATGCATCTGTGTCTCTTTGGTTTTATGCATTTTCTGTGTTTATATTTATGAAATATTCTATGTCTTCCATTGCTCTGTAATATATAATTTTCTAACAGATAGTGGATTCCATGTTGAACCTTGGTTTCATACTAGGTATGCCTAGAGTCCCAATAGAAGAGTTGTTGTACACAAAGCTAGCATAAGGAATTGCCAAATACTTGCACATTTTTCAAAAACTTATTTGTCAATTAGTATGTTCTTGTATTGATTTGTGTCAAGAATTTATCTCTGAATACAACTGAAACTAGAGAGCCTAGAGTTATTAGATTGTTTTTCTAACAAAGTAGGTCTTTTCAAAACATATGCTTTTTCTTTAGCCCGATCAGTGTTAATGAAAATCGTTATTCTAACAGTTGAATACAAAAACAAACACAAAACAATGTGCATTTCTTGTCCACCTGAAAATTGTTGTATATTTAGCAATCTATTTCCAAGTTTTCAACTGACTTCAACTTTTTTGTCTCGAAAACACACAATTTTTTTGCTTAATTTGTTGAAATGAAATTGCAATGGAGCATTCCATTTTTGTCATATAAGAGATACAATATGTTGTTGCATGATAGAGGTCTAAAATAGATTGAGCATATTTGTTTCCTTGTGTTATGGTACCCAACAATCCCCTATTATTTATAGTTAGAACATTTAAATAATGGGGACCCTTTCAAATTTTTCTATAGGTTTTATAATAGATAAATTAATCATAATATATTTATATTCCCAAAATTCCAAAAACCCAAAATATGTCATTTTCAGTTATCTTTTAGGTTTAAGTCATAGTTGAATAACTTAGGTTTACATTCTAAATAAAATTGTGCATCACAAAATGTTTAGAAGTCGTGCTGATATCCCTTATAAAATTTCGTGATGTGAAATATCATTTGCAAATAAATCTTCTCTCAATAAAATGGAGAAAACAAAGGAAAAATGCTCTTGCACACATAAACTTTCATAGAACTTACCACAGAGACATGTTATTATCACATATCGCAGGTTATGAATAACACATCCCTATCGACTCTTTCTTAGCTTATACATCATTATGTTGCGATTGTGATATAAAAGAACACTACTTGATCTCCAATCCGATGTAGGTGATATTGCATATCGCAAATCACACATCGTAGATTACAACATCACTTGAAAATGAAATAGTTTCAAACAAGATTAACGATCCGAAATTGCTGACTAATATCCACTTAATGATGATCCATGTGCACTTGAATTTTCATTAAATTTCAAATATAGCAGTTTTAATGTCCCTCATTTGACGAAATTGATTTAATTGAGAACTTCTTATTTCAAACATATGTATTTGACTCGCATTTCCTTTCATCCTTGGAGATATAAAACATTCCTTTGTGTTTCCTTTCTATAGGCTAATACTAAATGAAATTTCATTGAAATTTCCAAAGCAAGCAAGAAAGGAAAAGGGTCATTTGTTCAAACAAAGGTAACTAAGTCCAAACAAGAAGCAATAGAAAGGGCTCCATTACCCATAGACACTACATGCACTATGGATTCTGGTACTTCCTCCTGGGAATGAATGTACAATCTAGTTGAATAAGAAAGACCCAGGGTAGTAGCTGTCAAGCGAGGAACAACTGATGCCTCATCATCATCATCATGCGAGGAATATCGAAGTTAATATGTTCTTGAGGTCAAGGAAAATGATAGTAGTATCCATAAAAGTTGCAGATTTGAAGAGGAGGTACCATTTTCTACACCCCCAGAAGATTTACGACAAGCATTTTCTTAACAGATTTGCAAAGAAGAACAAATTAGAATTAGAGCCCATTATACAATGGAGACAAGAACCAAAAAATCATGAGCATTAACTTCGGTATGTATTCTTTATCTTATCTTGTTGTTTCGTTCTGTTATGCTGCTGATATTGTATGTAAAATGTTCGTTTCCCCAAACACACAAAAATTTATAGTTGAATGGGTTCCCTTGGTTCAAGATGCTTTTGATTTTGATGTTATGGATTGGGCTACTATTTTTTCCAACAATAGTGTGTCCAAAATCTTAGAATATAGGCAAAAGTAGAATGTTCAAGAGAGAACCATGCGAGCCTTTTATATTAGTGCCTATATTATGGAGTCCATTTGTTTTTCCTTTGATTTTCCTTCAATTGGATGGAAATGGATATTCGAAGACCCTACACCAATTCACTTATATCATGATATCCTATGGGCTCCTTTATGGTGTTCATTAACTTGCATTATAAACGAGATTATCAAAGGTGGTACACATCTTTCTTACAATAAGAACTAGAATTGTTAGAAGTTTTTATTATGAACTTATACCTAATTGCACTACTAAGAACCCTATTGAGGGAATGAGAGAAAGAAATCAATAATGGTAAATTATATCTTCTAAAACTTATCGGTGAATGAGAAGCAAGCCGTAAAGATACAAAAGTGATAATAATGTTGTGAAATAATCACAATGATAAATGTGTTCTATGTTTAAAAAAAAATCACAGAATAAAATGCATATAGAAATTATAAAAGAGAATAAAGAGGAATCATGAAAGTGTAATATATAAGTAAAACATATGGTATACTCACATACATGAGGAATCCATTTAAACGTACCTAAGTATGACTAATGCCAAAGTTGAATGGGGATATAGGATGGTTAGGATTACAAAATATATGTACAAATACTAGCCAATGGTTGGTGGTGGGTGGGAATGGTTGGAATCATTTTAATTGATTTGGCAGATATTGACAATGGTGGCAATAAACGATTAAAAATCTATATGTCAATAGTATACCGTAGGTATAAATAAGTGTCATGCAATCATACTAGCTGGTACAAATTTCATGATTAAAGAAAATAGAGTCAAAATCGATAAAGGAATTAATGAACTCTTGTACTGAAAAACCTTTTAATAAATAGAGCCATTGAAAGAACGGTTATGATAATAGAGAAATTGGCACAAATCATCATCATGGAGGATTATCATAGGCAAATGTGTGAGAACTATAGTAGAATTGTTGGATAACATACTTTATCAAGAACTAGTGAAATGGAGATAAGTTGTGACAAATATGACAGGATAATATCCGTCTCATAGATAATAAGTAAACAATATAATTAAAACCTTTAAGTTGAAAGGAGCATGGTAATTGTATTTGGGTTATTTCTTCGCACCAAATTGATATAGAAGTGCATTAGAATAATGTCGGCAATATGAAAAAATGATATCTGCATTACATAAAAATTTAGCAAGTATAAAGTGATTAAGATTAGACTCCAAAATATGAAAAATTACTGAGTGAAATCACCTTAAAACATGGGAAAGGAACCAAGATACCTTTTTAAAATTTCTTGTACGTTGTGCATGCAGAGGGCTTTAGAATTTTGTGACTTGCATACTTGCAATATTAAATCCTAGGGTAATTCACTAAATGGTTTATTTTGAAACTACCCCGCAATTGGGAAGGCTAAGTATGGTTGAAAAAAAGATGAAAATACAATTTTGATTCAATGAAATGACTGATGATTATAATCATGATATCTAAAGATTCCATATAAGTCGATACAATCAAGTGAATAGGAATAGATGCATGCTTAATTTCATGGGTGATTTCGTAGAACTGCATAAAACTAACTAACTAACACGTATATATATAATATATATATATTATAATATATATATAATATATATATATATATATATATATATATATATATATATATATATATATATAGATACACACATATATATATATGTGTGTGTGTGTGTGTGTGTGTGTGTGTGTGTGTATCTAAGATGAAACGATACAATTGTAAATTAGGATAGAAACCCTTAACCAAGTCCTTACTGATTTGATGCATTTTATTTAAAAATTTCACCAATTTCCTAACTTAAAAAGGAGAACATAATATATGTATATGTGTATATGTATGAGGTACACATGGAAATGAACATGTGTATTAAATATTTCCAGGAATGGACAGTGGGTTCAGGTAAAATGATTATTAGAAATGAACAGATAGCTAAGTAAGATAACTAAGTGAATATGACATCTATCTCTAACAAAATTTAATGTTCAGATAAAGAGAATTATTATGGATCATTAGCAAAAATGCTACCTTTATGTATTGGCATGGAAAGGGAAACATGCCACCTATTAATGTTATAGATCCATTTTGGTACATCAATCCCAACCTATAGATTAGTACTATCATGCCCCATCAAACCATAATTCAGTTGTTACATGCCCTAAAGAAGTTGACCATCAGAATGCCTAGCCTCCCAAGATGTTTCATGACCAAAAACATCTAGAAATTGCCTCTAAGAAGATCACGTAGGTAGGCCTTCATTAGGGTGTGCTGTAATGCAAGCCATACACTGACAGGGTGCTATGCAGTGCACTTGGTCCCTCTTTGGCCTGCGTTGGGTGAATTTGAGCAAATTTAGATCAGGGTTTGAAAGATTCCTTATCCATTGGATGCCTCTAGAAGTTTCTCAAACCTATCTACTCCTTTGAGCTCGTATTTGGATGAGGAAGGGAATTAAGGAACATTAATCCCTTATCCCTTCCTCCACGGAACTAAATGTTTGGCAGGGAATTCATTATCACCATTTATGGCATAACTTCCTTCATTCAACTGTAAAAATACCACTCATCTAAGTGATCAAGGGATGAAATTATTGAATTATAGGGAGATTTTGTTAGTATGAGAGTTGAGTTGATTTCAATAGTTGTAATTATGTCAAAATCTCTTGCTTGTTATGAGGGGAGAATGGGATTGAACTAGAGGAGTGATGCTAAATCGAGCAATGGCTTGTAACTCTTCCTTTTACTAATAAAGTGTTCAAAGCTTCTTCCGTATGCTTGTATTATTCATTTATGCTTTCATATGTATATCATGTACTTGATTACATGCTATGTTGAATCAATAGATCATTATCATATGTTTTTATTAGTTGTTTTCTTCTGTTTCTGTGCAGATACTCTTCAAGTGGATTAAGTATGGAGAGGAGTGACAGAATTGATCAAAGGAAACAAGGAACAAGCGAAGGCTATTGGCAAGCTTATTTGCCTTTTATTTAATCTATTAATGATAGGAAAAGTAGAGAACTCTTTAAACTGTTGTTCTAGACTTAGCTACTAGTCTAGGGGTTTAAGCGTTTATCCATAGACACTAAAACCTCCCAAAGAACATGGGCAGTTTAGTAGAAATATAGAAAACTATATATATATATATATATATATATATATATATAAGATGAAATGATACAATTATAAATTAGGATGGAAACCCTTAATCAAGTGCTTACTGATTTGATGCATTTTATGGAAAATTTTGGCCAATATCATAACTTAAAGAGGAGAACATAATATATGAATGTGTGTATATGTATGAGGTACACGTGAAAATGAACACGTGTATTAAATATTTCAAGGAATACATAGTGGGTTCAGGTAAAATGATTATTATAAATCAACAGATAGCTAAGTAAGATAACTAAGTGAATATGACATCTAACTCTAACAAAATTTAAAGTTCATATAAAGTGAATTATTATAGATCATTAGAAAAAGTGTTACCTTTACCTGTTGGCATGGGAGGGGAAACATGCCACCTATTAATATTACAAATCCACTTGGGCACATCAACCCCAATCTATAGATAAATTCTATCAGGGCCCATAAAACCCTAATTCAGTTGTTACATCCCCTAAGGAAGTCAAACATCAGAATGCCTAGCTTCCCAAGAAGTTTCATGACCAAAATCATCTAGAAATTGCCTCTAAGAAGATTAGCACAGGTAGGCCTTCATTAGGGTGCACTGTAATGCAAACCATACACTGACGAGGTGCTAGATAGTGCACATGGTCCCTCTTTGGCCTAAGTTGGACGAATTTGAGAGAATTTCCATGAGGGTTTGAAAGATTCCTTATCCATTGGATTCCTCTAGAAGTTTCTCAAACCTATCCACACCTTTGAGCTCGTATTTGAATGAGGAAGGGAGTTAAGGAACATCAATCTCTTATTGATTCCTCCATGGAACTAAATTCTAACAACAACTTGCACCTGTGCAAGCCCCCAAGCTTCGCAAGGGTGCCCTCCAGTAGTACCGTTGAGAGTGATACAACGTCGACCTCAGGTGCCACGGGATTCCCCTCCGCAGCCACCTGTGTAGATCCCTAGGAGTAGCAACTAAGGTTACCAAATTGTATTAGAAGCCATGTGGAACAGTTGTGAGGTAAGTTCAGACAAGTAGGAGAGGGGGTATCTCTCTTCCCTATCTTTACAGACCCTCGTGCTTAACTCCCAGATCTGAAGCTTTCCTGGTCTTCCTAATGCTATTGGATTTTCACTCACTATTTAGACTCCTATGTTTGACACTTTAAAATGGCCTTGGAGAGTTAACTCCACACACCTAATCCAAGGCCCTAAAATATCCAAAAACTTGTTGATGTATCTAACTGACAAATATAAAGTTCTAGTATATTTTAAATTAGTGCTTGATTTTAATGGGCTGTTATTTAAGTCAAGGGATAACATAAGTGAAATTGGTGGTGTTATGACGCAACAGAAATTAATAAAACCAAACTTCATGCACATGCATGTGTTTTCGTTTTCGATGAAAAGCAATTTCTATAGGGTTCAGAGGAACTTCAAGTAAAAGTACGATTTTTTTCTCTTTTCTTTTCAAACTCACACTCACAAAAGCTAACAAAACTATAAATGCCCAGAAATATGCACAAACTAATCCTAATGCAATAAATACATGTCGATGCAAAATTCGAAAACTACTCTTAAATCAAAAGTTGAAAGTTGCTTGTTTATCAATTTTAGAATTGCCACTTAAATGTTTAGATGGAATATAAGTTTTGTTGCTTATTTCGTCTAAGCACTAAAATAAAGATGAAGACAAACAAATAGGCACTTTCACTTAACAAAAAGGAAAACTCAATCAAAACAAAGTTCAAGAAAGCAAAACAAAGTTTCAAGGAATCTCCTTCAAAAGAAACTCAAAAACAACTTTTCAAGCATGCTCTGACAAGACTAAAACTTGATGACCGAAAAATAGGCAATGAAGCACTTTGCAAGCTTGCGACAAAAAACCAGTGGGAACTCAACAAAAAAGGTGCTTTGAAATGCTTTTAACAATCAACAAGTAACGAGATGGGCTTGGCAAAAGAAACCAAAAATATTGAAAAGAAAACTTTCAAGAAAGCGTAAACAAACGACTTTCAGAAAGAAAGAAAAGCAGATGGTCATAAAACTAGTTCAAACATGCAAACCAAAATGTCATAAAACAAAACTCAACTTAAAGATTGAAATCAATCTTTATGCCCTGAATACACAGAGCAACCAAGATTCCTTGCAAGAAACCTTGTGTGCTTAAGCAAAATAAATGGCTTTGCAAGAAAACGAACAAGACCAACCTTTTCAAAATCAGAGAGAATTCGAAACAAGACACGTGCTGTAAAACTAAAGACTGTCACAGAACAATGATTGTTCCAAACTGAATCAGACCAGCATACAATATTCCAAAAACAAAAAGATTTCAAAAATCTTGAAAATTAAAGATATACGCGACTGTGTTTGCACACAGAGGCATGTATACGTGATGAGGCTTCAGGAAACTTGCATATACGTATGTTCACTTAAGGAAAGATGCGTATATACGCTTCTGTAAACAGAGAAACTAGCATATAAAAAAGCTTCCAAGAAAAACAAAAAAAAGTCTAGAAAAAATTGATCAAATCTCACAATTCAGGCACTGACTACACAGTAACAGAAGATAAATAGATATCTGAGCCCTGATTCATTTGAATACACCCAAACTAGGAACAACAATAGTGTTGTCCCCAGTGGAGTCGCCAATTCTGTTGTGGGTTAAACTCCCCTAGGGTCTTGGGTGATTACCCTAGCAAATTGAAGGTTATCTATGAAAAGAAACACACATTCCATGCAATCATAATGTTACTATAAGCAAAATCTACAATAGGGGGCATACCTGAGGTCCTACGTTCGAGAAGAGCCTCCCAAGGTCCAAACCCTTCTTGGAGTTCCTTTTCTCCTTTGACCTGCAAAACAAACAATTCAAGAGAGTGCAACAGTATATGAACTAAACTTCATAAAGAAACCAACTTCATATTATAAGGAAAGGTAGTTAGTTATGCAATTAAACAACCGATCACATTTGAATCATAACATGAATATCAAAACATGAAGAAGATTTATATTAGGAACAAAGACACATGTTTCTTTTATTATAGAAAAAGAAAGTACAGAAAAGGAAAATTTTCACCTGAGTCGTCCTTTTGCAGGCTCCAAGTGGAACTGTCTCCTGGATTCGTCCAGTCTCAAGCCTTTAACAAACTCCTTCCATGACTTACTCCATCATCTCTCAAGTAGTATGAAATCATCAACACAGACAAGGAAACAAGAGTTTCCTGTAGAATGGGGGAAGTGCAGACGGCACAAGGATCTTCAGACCTGGTCAGGGAAATCTCAGCATAGCAATCTTTCTCTCTCTTCTCTCCTCCCTTTGGCCTTCCCATAGAAGCCTTTTTATACTTCTCCCAAAGTATTTTTTTAGTTGGGAATTCGTTGGGAACAGCTGGGCCATAGGAACTAATAGGTGATCAACACGTAAAACACGTGATCTCTACCCGAAATTAAGGAGATTTATTTTTTATTTATGTGTTTTTATACATATACGCGAGTTGGGTATACACGGACCCGCGTATAAACACGTTTAGCTCAGGGAAATGTCATGTATAGGGAAAAAACACTTCTTTTTTAGATTTGGGATGAAGTCTGGCAAGAGGGGTTTCCCTAGGCCATGAGTGCAACTTCACAAACCTCAAGAGTGAGATTTGGAGCTATAACAATGTTGAGTATGGAGCATGGTTGTTTAGAGGTCTTTTTTTTCAGTCGGATGTATACCCGAGGAACTTTGTACGCCCCTCCACGCGGGGTGGGTGTGGGGGGGACTTGTCCCCACCACAAGGGTTTGGGGGGGGCGATTCCACCCAACTGGGGGGTCCGAGGGCCAGTAGTCCCCGGGTGGGGGTTTCGGGGGCAACACACCCAAACCTAAAAAATAAATGTAAAATTGCCTTGTAAAAGTACAGTAATTTTCTAGTATATCTGGGTCGTTCATTAAGCGGATGATCTGACGGTAGAACTCATGTTTGTTTTAGGGTTTTTTTTCCCTAGAATGCAACCCCTCTCTTTATATGAAGGCATTTTATTTGAGGTTGTGTAATAGATGTGTATTCTTCGAGTGAGAAACATAGAGGTGAGACTGTGAGAGAAAATAAAGGATATTACAACGAATCTACTGTAGATTGTGTCTCTTCATTTTTTTGGATAATAGAAAGGAAGGACTTGCTATTCGGGGTGGACGTATCCCAAACTGGGTGAACAACGTATATCTGTGTTTATATTTCTGCAATATTTTATGTGTTTCATTGCTCCGTAATATATAATTTTCTAACAAATAATTATCACCATTTATGGCATAACTTCCTTCATTCACCTATAAAACGACCACTGATCTAAGTGATCAGGGGTTGTAAATTATTGAATTATATGGAGATGATGTTAGTATGAGACTTTAGTTGATTTCAAGTATTGTAACGATGTCCAAATGTCTTTCGTGTTATAAGGAGAGGATGGGATTGAATTGGAGGAGTGATGTTGAATCAAGCAATGGGTTGTAACTCTTCCCTTTACTAATAAAGTGTTCAAAGATTTTTCCATATGCTTGTGTTATTCATTTATACCTTCATATGTATATCACGTACTTTATTCCATGCTATGTTTAATCAATAGATCATTATCGTATTCTTTGATTGGTTGTTGTCTTCTGTCTATGTGCAGGTATTCTTCACGTAGATTAAATATGGAGAGGAGTGACAGAATCGGTCAAGGGAAATAAGGACCAAGCTAAGGCTACAGGTAGGCTTCTTTGCCTCTTATTTAATCTATTGGTCATAGGAAAAGTAGAGAACTCTTTAAACTTTTGTTCTAGACTTAGCTACTAGTCTAGGGGTTTAAGCATTTATCCGTAGACACTAAAATTTCCCAAAACACATTGGTGATTTAGTAGAACTACAAATATATATATATATATAATATATATATATATATAATATAAATATATATATATATGAGATGAAATGATACAATTGTAAATTAGGATGGAAACCCTTAACCAAGTGCTTACTAATTTGATGCATTTTATTGAAAATTTTGGCCAATATCATAAATTAAAAAGGAGAACATAATATATGCATATGTGTATATGTATGAGGTACACGGGAAAATGATCATGTGTATTAAATATTTCCAGGAATGGACAATGGGTTCATGTAAAATGATTGTTAGAAATGAATAGATAGCTAATTAAGATAACTAAGTGAATACGACATCTAAATCTAACAAAAGTTGAAGTTCAAATAAAAAGAATTATTATAGTCATTAGAAAAACTGTTACCTTTACCTGTTGACATGGAAAGGGAAACATGCCACCTGCTAATGTTACCGTAGATAAGTACTTCAAATATGACTTCTATAAACACTAACACACTTTGGCCAAATCATTAACTAGAATGGAATTTTTCTTACAGAATTAATATGTCAATATAACCAGACTAAGATGAGGTGTCGAGAAAGTTGATAGGAATGGAAGATGAAGATGGGGGATGATTCCCCACACACCTTAATCAATAATTTCATAAGAGGAACAATGTAAGACCCAAGAAGAATGTTAAGAGGAACTCATGCATGACCATGGCTAGAGAAATATTGTTGTGAGATTTGGTGTCGTGAACTTCTTATTATCGTTTATTGATTTAAGTATTTCATACTCTTCCAATTTGTGTTTTTAAGTCATCATAGTGATTCCATTAATATTATTATGGGCTTTTAAGTCTCGGTGGCAATCGGAAGGAATAAGAGGAAAGAAATAGAACCATCAACAAGGAAAAACAAATTAATTGAATTATAAAATTATAATTAAGATTCCTACATGAAATATTGGTTGATAATTAATATGGATATGACCAAGTGCAGCTGAGAAAGGCACAAGGATAATAATTACCATGAAAAATGTAAGCTGAAGCAGTTGTCTCGGAACCTTGGTAATGTTTTGTTGTGGCATATTTGATATTCTGGAATTATGATGGTGTATAAAGAATAAATATTTAGCTACAAGCCATTATTGGCACATGGTAAGGGAATCTCCCTTTAAAATAAAAAAAAGGAAATAAAATGATGATGATAGCAAGTATGACTATTGTGAAATGAATAGTTATTCCCATGTTGAGTTAAGATTGTTGTTTATTTTTAACAATCCATAAGGCCCTATAGGTTAAACGTATTAAAGTAACATGCTTATTGAAAGGAGTGAATGACATGTTAAGAACTAATATATAAGAAAATAAGTATATTATATTAACATGGGAGCGTTGGATAGTTAATATGCATACAAATGCAAGAGAAAAAAATTCCATCACTATAGATGGAATAAAATTATGTACATCTTTTATCAACCACTTGTAATGCATTATGACAAAGAGACCAATATTGAAGGCATGCTGCAAACTATATACTCTTGGTGTTGCATTGAAATAAAATAACAAGAAATCCAAGATGGACATAAGTAATCTACTTGGACAAAGTAGGCAACAATATAGCCATCTCGAATAGGGCAAGAAAAAGAAGTTATCCTAAAATCTGACAACAAAAGGAAGTTATCCTAAAATCTACTTATTCTCAACTAATTCATATGAACCATTTGAATGGACATAAAAGCATAATAATTCTACCCAATATGATAATCTACTAGTTGTAATCCATAATAAAAAGAGACACAGAGAGAAATAGATGGTTTCTCTAGTTTATTACCATGTAAATAGTTGATACTTCCAATCTGAAATCTATAGTATAACCATGTGATGCAATCGTTGGAAATTGGCATATCGAGTGGGTAAGTAAAAAAGGATTAAGTTTTATTGTTGGTGAGATAAAATTATGCTCCTAACCCTTAATGAGTGCAGGCTACTAACCCTTGTGGAGTTATGAATCATGTTGATGACCCTTGCTAGATACATAAGTAACAATTGATGGTGTCTATAATAGAATTTGAAATGATTGTATATGTATACATGTTTCTTCATGGAAACTAATGATATCCTTGATGATGGTGAAAGTAGGTTGAACCGAACGAAGAGTTCTTGATCGAACCTCAATGTAACTTTTAATAAGAGAGAAATTCTACTACAGAGGCAAGATATCACCTAGGTTAAAGTGCACTGAAAGAATTTTAGCTAAGAAAAGGAAGCCTAGGAGGAAGCAAAAACAAAGGATGGTGTCTAGCTTAAGGTGGGTAATATATAACACCCCTCGGTGACAAGTAAATATTTAATTTACTTTTACTGCATTGAGTTGGCAAATCACTGCCTAAGTGAAAAGCCAAGGAAAACTTTAATGTTTAAAATATTTATTTTAATTTATTTACAAATTTTATTTAAAGTCTTCGAATTAATGGCGAAAAGACATGCAATGAAAAAAATTCTCCTTAGAGATAAATAATCTCAGTTGGGCAAGGGAGTGAAGCGGTTGATAAGAGAGAAAACTTTAGGCAACCATGAAGACTTGGTACCTCGATGGAGGAGGTCCAAGTGAGGAGAATGAATTTTTAAGCTTGTGAACCTATAATAGGACATTGTTCAGGAATGAAAGACATTTCTAGTTAGGGTATTCTAGACTGCCTGGAGCGAGTGGAATCTCTAAAATAGACTTTTGAGTTTGTTGTTCTTTGGATGAACTTGTAGAGTCTTGATGCCTTTGACCATAACTTGTTCAATCATTGTCAAGAAACTATTCTAGGAGTGACAAGCTGGCTCAGGAGGAGAATCTGGACATGATTTCCATTTCCATTTGTTGGGAGGAGTGGTGTTTACTCTCTGTTAATTCCCTTATCGTCTACCTTAATATATAAGTACTCTACAATGTTTATATTTTCTTGCAAAACATAATTGTTGTTGTAAATGATAAAATATATGAAATATTGACTATATGTAGTGATATGATATTAGTTTTGGAATATCTTTGTAATAAATTGATAGAGTTTGTTAAGGAATCTATGTGAAGGAATATGAAAAAGGATTTCTTGATATTATAGTTGAATTCTATCAAATCTTATTAATCTTAGCACATATGCTTTAGAAACAAGTTGGAGCTTTACCATTAGACCATAAGTATAAATCGATATGAGTCCTTATTTTTGTACATAATTATACCTAAATATTGTTGAAGGGGAGAAGGCAAGTCACAGTAGAAGCCACGTCCCTCCTACCATCCGTAGTACTAGTAGTAAATTATAAAGGAAGAGAATAGACAAGCAATAAAGAATTTTATTAAGAGATCTACGAAAAAGAGAGTTATATGATAATTGAAAAAAATATAAGGATAAATTTTATAAAAGAAAATGACAAGTTATTTTTAGGATGAGTAATCATTTTTTGGAAAAATGAATCATATTGATGTTCCACATTAAACAACTACAAATGTTCTATAATTAATGAAAAGGGTTACATCTAGTACAATTAAAATTAATAAATCGAGAATATTAAACCGTCTACCACACACACACACACACACACACACACACATAATATATATATATAAATATATATATATATATATATATATATATATAAAGTAACAAGTGCATTGAAGCAATGCTCACTGGGAGCAAATATGTATACTCCTAAGTGAATGAAATGAAAACAAATATTCTAATGGCACGATAGGCCTAAAACCAAAAGAGAGCTAGGTTGAGACCGAGTTGACATATATATATATATATATATATATATATATATATATATATAATATAATTTGAACACAAAATAATCTATTAACATTAGTGTTAATATGTTAAAAAATTAAACACAATTATAATGCTCGGTGGACCCAAATTCTTGTATAAAATGGAAAAATTGTCAAGAGAAAATAACACCCTAACATCTAGAACTTTGTATGAAATGGTGGTATGAAATTGAAAATTAAAGATAAAGCTTCAATAAGCATTGGTGCCATGGAATTGAAAAGTAACGAAGATTCAATAAACATTATGTTAGGGCTAGCTACTTGTATTTGAGTTTTAAAGGGTTCACGAATGTAACAATTGGTAATTGTATGAGATGCGAAAAACACTAGTTTAGGACCTAGGGTTTAGGACTAATAACCGCATAGTAAAAATATAGTCTAATATCATTCAATTATAGAAATATTGCCACATTTTGTAATACGAAAACATAGAAAAACAAATAAATTGAAAAACCAACATTATATTAACAAAGTACTTAGGACTAATAACAACATCGTAAAAATATAATCTAATATCATTCAATAATAGAGATCATGCCATATTTTGCAATATGGAAACACAAAAAAACACATAAATTGAAAACCAACATTATATTAAGAAAGGACATAAGGTTTAGGATTAATAACCGCATAGTAAAAATATAATCTAATATCATTCGATAATATAAATCTTGCCACATTTTGCAATACCAAAACACAGAAGAAAACATAAATTGGAAAACGAACCTTATATTAACAAAGTACCTAGAGTTTAGGACTAATAACCACATAGTAAAAATATAATATAGTATCATAGAAATCTTGCCACATTTTGCAATATCAAAACACCGAAAAGCACATAAATTGAAAAACCATCATTATATTACATTGCGTGAGAGAATATTCTTTGAAAATATAATTGTGAGTAAACTATTCGAGTTTTCAAACCCTACGGATACCATAGCACTATTAGTTGGAAGAAAACCTAGAAAACCTTAAGGTTGCCACAAAACCACACCAGCAATAGTGAAATGAGAGCGTGGTGGTGGGGTAGGGTAGGGGTACTCACCCCTTAAGCCTCGTACGATCGTTCTAGTTGTTGTATGCTAGTGCGGTATGTGGACAAAATCATGCAAGATAGTTGGCCTTCGCCAGAACTCGATTCTCATGTAGTGGTTCACTCTTAAGCCCTTACGCCATGTCATATGACCCCAACGAGAGTTGGCAAGTAGACATGGTGAAATAAAATGCATAACAACTAATAATAAATCATACGATCGAGGACCCGACAACAAATTACAAAGTTCATAACATCAACCCACCACAGAGCAGAGACTTTATCTCACGAGTTGAGTAAGCTAAGGTTCCGAGGAAACAAAGCTTAATATAATGTGATACCCTCATTTACATCCAATGCAAGAATTTTAATCATTGTATGATCTACCTGTTAAAAGAGATGCTACATATGGTATTTATAACTTTGTCCAGCAAGTGATTTTTATATTTGTTTATGTTGGTGGATGTAATACTAAAAAGGATTAAATTTTTTGAAATGCAATTCTTTTTAAATTTTATATTTTAAAAATATGTTTTCATAAAATCAATATATATTTTTATTAGATTCTATCATATAAGGATAATTTTTTTGGTTTTTTTTCTTTATAAAATGTTTTAAAATTAAAAAATATAATTATTTTATTAAAAATATTTAAAATAAAATTCTTATATTAAACAATTCATTAAGATAATTTTTTTAGTTTTTTTTTTATATAAATGTTTTTAAATAAAAAATATAATTATTTTATTAAAAAATTTTAAATAAAATTTCTATTAACAAATTCTAAAATAATACAAAAAATAAAAAAATATTAATAACAAAATAAAAAGTTATTGCAGAATAACTTTTTAGAGAGACAATGTGTTGGAAACCAACAAATTTATAATCTAGTTTATAACTTTGTTTTTACTTTTTCACATAAATGCAATAGAAATGTGAGATATAAAAGAATATTCATATTACAATCCAACATGAAGAAAACCTGAAGAAAATGTTAGGTATGGTATTTAATTTTTTTTTTTATCAATAACACAGGATATTTTAGTGTAAATATAAATTACATATTAAAATAATTTCAAATATTTTGCCATGTAACTATGTAGCATTAGAAAGCCTTAGTAACATATAGGCATATATATCATTGATATGTGCTTTATAATTCCTTTTATGAAAATGATGTATTATTAAAAGTGTATTAATAAAAAAATATATCTTAATGTAAAAAAAATATTCAAAAGAATTATATATATAATATATATATTCATAGATATATTCTACTTCATTTAATGTTTGGTTTATAGTTATGAGATATTTAAAATAATATAATAACCTAAAAAAAATTAATATAAACAATATGATTATCAATAAAAATATATCAATTTGTTAAAGAAATATTATAAATATCAACTAAAATATTTCGTTACCATATATAACATTTTTTTAGTTTATAGAGACAAAGGAGATGTGAAATTCATTCTATGCTTATATATATATAATATATATATAATATATATATATTATATATGGAATATATGTATGTTTTAATATGAATATCTTAAATAGTTTGGGCTGAAATTGTGTTTTTATATTGAATTTTGTAAAAAATATATCTAGTTTAATTGTGTGATTATTTTTTAATTTCTTATTAATAATAATTAATAATGTATATTTTAAGGTTATACTTTCAAATTTAAAAGTGTAGAAGATGCACATTTTATTTCCATACTTAATCATGGGATTGGGTGAACACTTGTAAATAATGTAAATAATAAATAATGGAAAAGGAAGACCCATGAGGAGGTGAAACCCAAGATTCATCTCTCCTATATATAAGCATGAACAATCTTAATGAATAAACACAGTTGATTTGAGGAGTTACCTCTTGTCCTGACATGGTAGTAGAGCCAACTCCTTTTTTGGCTTCCCTCTCTGCTTTTGTAACTCCCTCCTGACTATGTTCTTCATATTTTATAGAACTCACACCCCTATCATCCTCTTGAGGCTTGAACCCATCTTCCATACACTATCATATGCATTTTCTATTCCATGCATGAACGTTGGCCCAAACGTTGTTGGGTAAATGATGCATCTCCACCCATATTCCACACATACCTCACAATAGAATTCAGCCCTCGACCGTGCCTGTGGCCTCTGGCCTCCATACTCATATCCCCTTCATACTGTGTGTATCATTGGTGTGGAAAGTTGTGTATCACTAGCATGAATGTTGGGGAATGTTCCTTTAAATGTTGTTGAATGCGCAAAGGAATACCACATCGCTCCTCTGCATTTCTCTGTCCGTGACAATCACACATTTTATGAATTCACAACACCATTTTGCTTGTAGAAATTATGTCTCCCCATACCACTCCACCATCGGCCCTCCAACCCTCCATTGGCTAGGTGGTATTGGTCCTTCACCTCACTAAATCATTAGATTTGCTGCTCGGAGGACATTGCCAACAACTATGCTCGCGGTCATGGTATTACAGTGATTGATTAATTGATCTGAAGTAGAGGTAAGGGACGCCAAGAAAGCTTTGAAGGGATCAAAATCGATGATACCCATAGGATGAGATGCAGTGAGAGATACACTATTAGAGATCAGATTTGATGATAAAGGTGACGGGCTTGAGACCTCTCTAGTTCAACATGAGAGCTAGCATTATTGGTCATGCTTCCCATGTGCATTAAGAGTGGTATTTGTATATGGTATATGATGCCTATGCGTTAAATACTTTTTGAAGACTGCGTCTTTTATAACTGTGGTAACTGTGGTAGCTTTGTTCCTACAAACTTCAAATGAATTTAAAAACTATATTTTCCAGCATGGGATAAAAGTCAAACAATTCTGCCTTATAATCCCCAATAGAACGGAGTAGCTAAACGAATGAATAGGACAATCTTAAATATGGTACATTCCATGATGTTTTTCAGGAAAATAAAATTGATGTTTTTGGTTGATGCAGTTCTGTGTGCTATATATATAAAGAATAGATGTCCATCTCATGCTATTAGAAACAAGACTCCTTTAAAATGTGGTATGACCACATTCCTTTATTAAAGCATCTCAGCGTATTTGGTTCCACCTACTATGCCTTGATTCCAAAAGTACATAGAAAAAACTTGGTGCAAGGAGTCGTAAGTGTATCTTCTTGGGGTATTCAAATACCTCCAAAGCATTTTGTCTCTATGATGAAGTTAATAAAAATTTTGTTGTATCTAGAGATGTAATATTTCTTGAGTCTTCCAAAGCTAACAATGTTGTTAAGTTGAAACTTGATCGCTTCGATAGATTCGGAAATTCAAACTCATTTCAAGAATTTGATAATCAGATTCCACAACTTGAAGGGGGGATTCATATACTAGATCAATTCGTGGAATCTTCTTCTGAAGCAATCTCTTCCACACATGAAACTCCAACCACTAATGATACTTTGAGTGACGTGATTAATAAAATTGGGAGACTCAATCTTGATTCAGTCCCAACTTGATCAACGGAGTAGCTTGGACCATCTCGGAAAGGACCCCGAAAGTGGCTGACAAAGACACTTGAAAGTGTTCATCCTGATGAGGTTGGAAAGACAAGAACAAGAAATTCAGCTGGGAAAAATGGAGATGATGTAGATGATTCTAATTCACATGTTGATATGGATGTTTCTTATGATTGTGAACTAAATTTCTCTACAAATTTTGAAGCAAATTCCTTCAAAGAAGTCGCTTCTCATGATGAATGAAAAGAAGCGATGCAAGAGGAGCATGATGCCTTGAGAAAGAATGGCATTTGGAAGTTGGTTGATCCTCCATTGGGACAGAACCAATTGGCTGCAAGTGGGTCTATAACAACAATTATAAAGTTGATGACTCACTTGACAAGCAAAAAGCAAGGCTTGTGGCAAAAGATTTTGCACAAAAGGAAGAGTCAACTATGAGGATACCTTTTCCCCCACAGCAAAATGGGCTACCATATGGACACTCTTTTCCCTAGCAGCTCATAACAGTTGGAAAGTCCATCAAATGGATGTAAAAACTGCTTTCTTGAATGGAGATCTAAAAGAGAATGGTTCTATGTTCCGGCCTTAAGGATTTGTTTTGAAAGGACATGAACATAAAGTATGAAAACTTGTGAAATCTTTGTATGGCCTCAAGAAATCACCTCAAGCCTAGTATGAAAAGTTGACTCAGCATCTTCTGAAATTCAACTTCAAACATTATGATCTTGATGATGCAACTTTGTTTGTCAAGAAAGTTGGAAAAACAGTCGTATATCTTGTGGTATGTGGAGATAATCTTTTGATGATAGGGAACAACAAGTGCTACATTGCATCCATAAAAAAGCAACTGAGGAAATGTTTTCAAATGACTGATTTGGGCTATGTTCATTACTATGTTGGTATTGAATAAACTCAACGCCTGAAGTCTATATTCCTTTCTCAAAAGAAGTACATTAGAGATATGTTGAACATGTTTGGCATGACTGAGTGGAATCCTCTAACTACTCCAATGGAACAAAACATAAATCTCACATCGATTGAAGGAAAATAATTTGAGGGTATAATAAAGTATAGATAGCTTGCACGAAGTCTCAACTACTTGATTACTACCAGACCAAACGTTTCGTTTGCTGTAGGAATCCTCTCCAGGTTTATGACAAGGCCTTCTGAGGGACATTGGTCAACTGCAAAAACAGGTCTAAATTACTTGAAGGGAAATCAAGACTTTGGACTTAAGTATACACAGCTTGGCGACTTCAACTTGATTGGATGCTCTCATTTAGACTTCGATGGAGACAAAGAAATTGGGTATCAACTTCTAAAAATGTTATGAGTCTTGGATCAAAATCTGTCTCCTGGAGATCATGCAAACAATCAGTTCCATCAGATTCCATAATAGAGGAAAAATATGTGGCAAAAGTTGAGGCAACAAAAGAAATTGGGTGGCTCACAAAAATTTTGAAATATTTGCATGGAAAACAAGTACATTCAACTCCACTCATGATTGACAACACATCTATAATAAAGTAGGCCAAGAACACAAAGTTCCATGATCGAGTGAAGCACATCAATAAAAAATATCTTCTAATTTGACATCATGTCGCGGCTAAGACAATCTATCTACGCCATTTCTCCACTAATGAGAAGATTGCAAACATCTTCACCGAAGCTCTTGGAAGAGAAAAGCTTGAAAGATTCACAACGATGCTTGGACTCACCAACATTCCTTCATATTAAGAGGGGGAATGTTGACACCTAATCATGGGGATTGAGTGAACACTTGTAAATAATGTAAATAATAAATAATGGAAAAGGAAGAGTCATCGGGAAATGAAACCCGAGAGTCACTCCCTCATATATATAACCATGAACAATCTTAATAAATAAACAAAGTTCATTTGAAGAGTTACGTGGCATGACATTTTTATAAATTTTAGTAATCAAATACCAATTCACTATCTAACTTTTTACAACTTTAACATGAAAATTATTATTAATATAAATCAATATCTTATCTTAATTTGTATTCATAAAATTGAAAAAAAAATTCAGAATCACGGGTTATCTATATAACTAAAATAGTGGTTTATGTAAAAAAGTTCATGAAATTTCTTTATAAAATTAATTTAATTTTTTTACAGCTCTTTTTTATCATTTTGATCGTTGTTTATTCATACAGTTGAGATCTCTCTTTAGATCCTACGAACTTCAAAGCTTTCCTTACATGTTAGAACCTTTCACCATGGAGCTTTTATTTTTTAATATATATACATTTCAGCAAAATATATTTATATTTAATAAAAATATATTATAAGTTATTTTACAAAATAAAAAATAACTCTATTTTCTTTTTTTAAGATAAATAGTTTACTTTGGTAAACGAACTCGTCTTTTGCTTTGATGGGATATATGGCGCATTTCCTTGATCTAAAACTGGAATATCATACTCTTCGGAACCCATCTTAGTGAAGGAAGCCTTAATCGGCCTATATTTTTCTTCGCACAAAAGGATGAGTTCTTATGTATTTTCATTGTGTCCAATGAATATAAGGAACCCTGACCTATAGATTGAGAAAGATGAACTTTATGTTTATTTATTTCTTCGACCTAAGTGTCGGTAAGAATCTGTAAATTTTATATTTTTTTTTATGTTGTCCACAGATTTTCTTTTTTAATTTAACAGAAATAATTCCATAACTGTATAAAAAAATTGGTAAATATGAAAAATTAATCTTTAATACATATTATTTCTTCGTATCAATCAGTCATCAAATAATTAAAATTTATGAATTTAATCGCAATTATATCTAGCTTATACTTTGTGAGAATATAATAATATAAAACAAGTTTAATATGTGGGGTTTCTTAGTACTGGCTTCTTATTGCTTCTTATTTAAAAAGCAATGGATAATAAAAATATAAAAAATCTCCTCATGTCTATCTATAAAGATCTTAAAATTTTTTAATGATTCAAATTTATGATTTACAAGATTTCATTTTGTAAGCCACATTATATTTTGTCTATGCATAAAGATTTTAAAATTTTTTAATTATTAAAATTTATGATTTGCAAGATTCCATTTTGTAAGCCACATTATAATTCGATCTTTTTCAACTTTTGAATTTTTAAGTTTCTACTTTACAATATTAAAAAATAAATCAAAATATGAAAACAAATAAAATTGTTGAAGTCTTTAAGTAGGGAGACTTACATAGTTGAATTCTCAAAGTTAAGATCAAGCAAGTGTTTAGTTAAGACAATGAAATTTCTATTTTGCATTAATATCATTTCTAACAAAAATTTATAGAACAAATGGAATTAATTCGTTGTTGTTTGATGTCTATATTCTTAAATAACTAATGCATCTACAAATGCTTATAAGTCTTTACTTTGCATTATTTGAAAACTTGATATTTCAATGTCTTATATGACAACTACACAAGTTTCCCATAAAACCAAGCTAGCTGTTAAAGGTAGGTAAAAATGTTTGAAAAAAAATCATTATATAATATTAAAGGAACACAAATTTAATTATGAAAAGACATGTTGACATAGGGGCATACCGAAGAGATAAAGATTTATGATGGAGGGGAGATTACTTTTTTCTTATCAATACATTTTATTATTTCGAAATATGTTGTTAGTAAATGAATAATTAAGTTTCACGAATTTTATATTTTTATGAAAAAACTAATATAAAAATATGTATGAGATATTGGGAGACTTTAAGTTATTAATATATTTTATGGGCAATAAATTTAAAATTGAGACTGTAATGTTAGTTCCAATTAGAAATCTATTTATGAAGGTTAAAAGCAATTTTGATTTTTTTTTCATATATATATATAAACTCAAATGTTGATCATCTATCTAAAGAAGTTGTATTAATTTAGGAAGTGACTCAAATGCAGCAAGAGTTTAGAGGAAGATCTCAGATTGCATTTTCAAATATATCATTATCTTGATATAGGAAGTGATAGAAAATCACATATGTGTTTGTTGATTTTTTTTTTGTAGTCGTTGCAATATTATTGGAGTCATAGTAGTAAGCATTAAAAGAGGTTTTGTTAAATATTTATTTTTATAGCTTAGGAATATTTTATTTAAGCAGTGACAGTAATTTTAGATGTTTTTCTTATATTAAGTAGATTATATATGTTAGTATTATATATAAAAGTGATTCTATATATAAAATAGTTACACATTTAAAATATTTTATTGTTCCAGTGGCTGCAACCACCTTCCAAACTTTTTCCTATGCTTCGTTTTAGAGCCTCCCTCCTAAAATTACAGCAACTCATTCTACGCTGACTCAAGTACTTGTGCTTTGATTGATCTCTAGCTTTTACATTTTTGCTTGTGTTTTCTTATTTGATTTTTTTTCTAACCCACAAGACGATGTCTTGACTTGGTTTCAAACTGGCTCCAGACTTTCCTTAATGAACTACACAATCCTTGAGGGAAACTAGACTTCCTCTCAGGAATTATGTAGCCCAAGCCACTAGTGAGACTTCAAATCCAAAACTGCATAGATCCACCTGACAGCTTGTGTTTAGCTCGAAAATTGCGTAGAGCGTGAAAGGTAGTTTAGGCCACCCACCCCAGGAATTACGCAGAATCTTTTGCCTCAATAGCTGCCCAATGCATGACCCATTGAGTTATCCAGTTCTCCTTGGAACTGCATAATCTCTCCGGGCATGCATGGAATTTTTTCCCAAAAAACAGAAAAATAAGAAAGAGAAAAAACATCCATAGAAAATAGGGATATAATTCTAGAAGTCGGAGGTGGCACTTGAGCTATTTTTGGAAATTTCAGCCAAGTGTCGCTATTTCCTAGATTTTTGGCCTTCACGTCATAAGCCCTAAATTTACAAAATCTATTTAATGGGCACCACTAGAGCTCATGTGCACATTTGATATGGGAGATTTGGATTTCCTGAGGAGATCCAGGAACCTTCGACACAATCATCGTAACTCTTCCAGGTAAGTCTTGTTTTTCTAGCCTTTTGCTACTTTTTCTGTCGCTTTTGTTTGTTTGTCTTGTGAGATCATTGTTTTACTCATTTTCTTCACTGAATGTTCGCCTTTTTAATTTTTTTAGCTTTTATAAGGGTTGTTTTGAGTTTCTAATTTCCTTTCCCAAGTGTCGCATCCATTACACAATTCTTGCACTAACAGTGATCGTTCAAATGACTCTCTCAACATGCTTTATTGTTCTTTTGTTTGAATGATTCATGCACCCGTTTCGATTACGTGCATCATAATTCACTAACATCTACACCAACCTTCACTTCCACCTTGAGATATTCTTGTTTTCATGTTCCCGTTGGGCAGATCTGAGCTTCCTTAGCCTGGATCTTACTTCTCCTTGGCATGCATTGTGCATTTCTAGATCTAAGGCTCTGCCTTGCCTCAAGGAATTTCACAAAGGCTACGAAGGCCTAGCTCCAACTATGCACTAGACAGTTCCAAGAGTCAATCCTAACCCTTGGCCACTCGAATTGTGCAATGCACATTCCTACCCAGACTAAGCCACATTGAACCACACATTGCACAGTCCTATTCAGTAACACCTCCTCACTAGCAGCTAGAACTAGGAAATACATAGAACCAGTTGGCACCTAATCACCTCTGTGAGCCAATATTGTGAAATTCTTCCCAGCAATTTCCCAGATTGTTGTTTGGTATGTTCTTGAAGTGCATTTGGTTTCAAGCTAATATATTTGCATGCCATGAGTGTCCTCTATGTCTCCAGATACATCAGTTGTAGAGAAACTCTCCAACATTTATAGATAAGCTGGCTTCCAAGAGATTTTCATCGAAGAATACTATTGAAAGTACACTAGGGAACCAATTCAATAGGTTTCAGTGAATTTACCAGTTTATGTAGACACTCAGTTGTTCATCTAGAAGGGCATGAAGTTATCATGGAAGCAAACAAAGGGTATATTTGCAGGGAACCTCAAGGAATATCTAGAGGATTGATAGGCGTATGTCAATATCCATCGGTGAGGGTTACACAAGGTTACATGGAGAATCCCCGACTTCCATTGTGCGGGGATCATCCATTGGATTGTCTCACACACAGATCCTGACACTATGACATTGAGAAGTGTCGACGGAACATAGCTTGCTACCTTTAGGATGAAGAATTATCATCAGATGTATCACTTACCTCAGTCATTGAATTGTATGGATACACTTTTCTATTCCACCTACAGATATCTAAACACCAGAGATATTATAATGTATTGGGTGAAATAGCCATCGAATTTCAGATCCACACCTAATCATGTTCATAAGACGAAGTCACTCAGAAAGGCCTACTCGTTTTGATCATCTTTGCATGTAGATTATATGGTTAAGGGAGCACGACAACCTTTCCATATATTTGGGTGTTTGTGTTGGTCCAATGGATGAATGATGGAAAACCATTAAAGTGGTTGGATCTGTTGGCTCATTAGTTAAAATTCCATGTGACTAATCCCCAAAATCTCCCCAAGGATGAGGAATTGATATTCTACACATCTACGTATTTATTTTATGAAAACATTTTTGATGAGCCTTGGTATTGCAACAAAAATGTTGCAACTCCCAAGCCTGCTAACTTTAATTATCAACCCGGGGTTTGTACAAACTTAAGAGCTATCACCACTATATGTGCAACATAAAATGTGTCCATCTTTTGCTCTTATGAGAGAAAAGAAATGATGCATATTTGCACGAATGAAAGACTGAATTTAAAAATTATTGTAAAGTAACATGAAATCCTCTATCTACTTATTAACACATTTTGCTTGCAAAAGAACCCTATTTTAACCCTATTAGTCACATGTGATGTATTAAATAATCTAAGCATGAAGTATGATGTAGAAAATACTAACTCTTGTGTGCATGTGTAAATATAAAAGAAGTCATTTTCTTAATCTTTTGTTTTCTAAATTCAAATGCTAATCCTCACTTGCTCTTTCGTAGGGGAGACATGTATGGAGGAAGAGGGTTAAAATGGTTTTGATGGCATGGAAGTCAAGTGGAGGCCTAATCCCAGATTTAATCATGATTTTTATCAATTCAGGCTCAAAACAGGCCGCTATAATATTTCCTACATGATGTACTAGTTCTCCTATAGGATCCCCTAGTTCTCCTACAAGATCCCATTTTTTACTATAGGATGTTACAAATTTATTATACAAAATTATAATTCATCGAATGACCAAGAAAATCAAATACAAATTGGATAGGACGTTTTTTTTTATTGACTAGGATGTCTTAGGTTGCCATTCGAAGTTGAATGACTCAAAAATACCTTTGTTAACCCATGCTAAGAAATAACAAAATATTACTAGTCGAAAATATAGAAATTCGAGAACTAGTGAGCTAGTAAATTCATAAAATGCCTAGCCTAATCAAGTGTAGATTCAATGGGCTAATTTTTTTTTATGAACTAGAACATTTTTTTGATCTAATTCAAGTGGAACCAACTCAATTGAAGCTTGTAGCATGCTCTGGAAAATAGTAGAAATGTATTATTCTTTGCCACAAAAGAGTTCTAGAAATTTAGGTTTTGGAATAAGAAAGCTAATCCAAGTAGCTCAATGATTACTATCACCTTCAAAATATTTTCAAAAGATGAAATTATTCATGTGATCCTGCAAAAGAACTTACATTAACCTTTGAATCCAATCATACAACAAGAAATGATTAACGCTAAATGCAAAAATAGAAAGAAATAAAGTAAGAAATGCATGTGAATAAGAAGTGAAGAGAATAAAAAAAAATGATACAAAAGGACTCTTAGGCTCCTTGGATGGCCATGCCCAAAGAATATTAGAGACATGTGGAGGAGAACAATATTTAAAAGCCGAACATGACACCAATCATCATTATTTTCATCAATACAATTATATCCCTCCATGAAAATATAATGAAGTTGCAGAAGTATGAGTTCTCTCAACAATAACACTAATGAAAATATCCCCCTCTTGGAAAATTTTAATTATCACTTATAAAAAACGATTTTGAATCATTCCCCATGAATGGAGGAAGCTTTCCCCACCAAAATCTCTTGATCAATCGATCTACTTCCTAAAACTAGGAATCTGCATTAAATGGCAGGGAAGACATTCCTAGATTTTCTCAATCATTGGAGTTCCACAATATGTGCCATAATTCCATAATATATTGTTGATTTATTATTTAATAATGATCCTCCTATAGAAGGTATCAAGTCCCTAAATTATCTCCTCTTCCAAATCTTCATAATCTGCCCAATATTCTCATAATATTCCACAAAAATAAATAATATTAGGCACATATATGAAATAATGCATAAAACTTCCTAATGAATATATTAATATTAAAAATACATTATCTAATGCAAAAATAGATGTTTGATGTGCTAAAGGATGTTCATAGGCATTAATTTACGTTTAATTTAGAGGCATGGGCCTTAATTTATGTCTAATTTAGAGGCCCATCATACCTCCCGGCTGAATGTGTTGCTCATTCTCTGAGCAACTTAATGACCTCATTATGCCTCAAGCATGGCCCTAGTGGTATCTCTCTTGTGCATTAAGAATTTCAGCTGTAAATTCTGCAAGGACAAGCCCAAAAACATATTTGTGCAAAGAAAAATCCTTGTTTCTTGAGACCATTACTTTTGCTTCTTCCCCTTATTCAAGATGGTTCTTGAATATCTTTCATTTTGGAAACGTCTTCCACATCCTTATTAACCTTCTGCTACCTTGTTCCACCATTTGGAAACCTCTGAAACCTTCACAATGTCTTTACATGACAACTAGGACACCCTGTAGTAATTCTTGTCAAAACTAAAAGAAACATACAGGAAACCCTGTTAAAACTACATGAAGCATTTTTTGAGCATAAATGAGATTATAAGCCTAGGACAAGCCCTCACCTTGACTTTCATGTCTTTCTCTCATTTATATAACATATTTTAGGCCTTGAAAAAAAGCTAGAAAGAGATTAGAGACCTCTTAGAAAGTCTCTTTCAATCACTGTAGTTTGAGTTTTGTTTTGATGGTGGATGCCTCATTTGCTTTTTTTGCCTCCTTATTCTCTATTGTGGCCTAGATGGTTTCCTAATGGCCTTGGAGTTATTTATTTTCATTAGGTCTCTCTTAGGCATTGCCATATTGGGTTTTAGCACAATTTATTCTTTCTTCCTTCTTGTAGTAGTCATTCTTTCTTCCTTTAGAGTATTCTAACTATATGTGAGTGATGAGAGATGTTGTAGGTTTGTGAAAATGGAGAGGATTCTCTATTTGTTTTTTCATGAAATTTTTAGGGTGAGATAGGGTTTTTTCTTGAAAATATGGAATGGGATAAATGAATGATGGATAGATAGTGAATATGAAGTAGATGGAGGGCTTGGAGTGTTGTAGTGATTTGGCCTTTGCAAAAAAAAATCTTTTACTATTGTCCTCATTCCTTCAAATCATCACCATTCATAACTTTACCTTTCATTACATGAGTTAAGGAGTGAGCTGCAATTAACTAGTGGAAGGCGGACGTGACTTCTTAACCATCCTTAGCTTATAAAACATCATCTCTCATGCATTAACAAAAAATTTGTAACTATAATATGCTTAAGAGAAGAGGTCAAGAATATTTCATACCTGTACCTACTAAATGGTGCTTGGAGAGACATGCATGATGCTGCTAAGTTGATGTTGTTGTGCTTCTCATGACTCAGGTACATCTTCTTGACTGCATTTTTCTTTTTTCTTGATATTATTTTACTAATGGGTTGTCTTCTTGTTGATGCGCAAGTGATGGTTTGCTTTGTAATGTTGAGATATGGAGCAGTTTAATTATTCCTACAGTTATGCTTCTCATCTTTCAATCATGGTGTCGAAGGTTAGGCCTGCAACCTCCTGTTACTTCCAAATAGGATACTGTAGTTGCCCCTTTTTTTGAATATTTGTGTCTTTTCTCTTTTCGAGGGTAAATAGGTATTGGAATGAGTGGAAGGTATGGCCATAGAGTGACATGGTCATGATTGGTGTTTTTTGAGATGTGGTGAAGTAAATGTCCTTTTCTCCTATACCAAAACAAGTCTACATCATATTTTTTCCATCAGACTGCCTTTCCTATAGATTTTCAAAATTTCTTGTAGTACTACATGAAACTCCTATAGTAATTCAGGACAACCTCTCATAGAAGACTTGTTTTATCCATATCTCCCAAATAGTAGAGTGGATTAACCGTAAATGTTCTGAGCATGTTGCCATCATCATTAGAAACCTCCCCATAAAAGAAAATTGGTTAATGGGTTCATAGTTCTTGAGAAAACTAAAAATGACTGAAGGTGATGGAGGTTGATTTCTTGGAAACCGTGCACTGGAATTTGTTGAAAATTCTTGGGCATTTTACCATCGTCCATATGCATATTCTAATGAAACAATTTTTTAAATGGATGCATGGTTTTGAATTTATGACACAAATAAATTCTCGCTTTATGTATTTCTATTTCCTGTAGTAAAACAGAGCCTTCCTGTAGTTTTGTGAGGACAACAATCAAACTGAATGGAAAAAGCTTGAGAGTGATGGTTGCATGCTGGAAATAGAGGAGGGTGTTGGATTTTCATGGCCTTGGTCTTGTTCGAGAATTTGAGCAAAGCATGAGAAAGCCAAAATTTGACTTCTTTTGACTAAGTTTGACCTATATTTTCTTTGTTTGGTGAGGAATTATTTTTGTTCCTTATAGATGTTAGGGAGCAGCTACATTCATCAAAGAGATACATGGAGCAAGGATTTTTTTTATTTTTTTCCTTTTTTTCCTTCTAGGCCTACTAGCCGCCTCAAGGAGTTTTTCACCTAAGATCTTTTCTTTTTTTGTATTTTTTTATCTTTTCAACTCATTAACTAACTCATGGAGGTTTTCAATCGATGAGACAATCTGAGGTGCCTCCAACATGGTTTTCACTTGAGATTCTTAATTTTTCTCTTATTTTTCAATTTTTTTTGCTACCCTACCCTACTTAAAAACCAAAATCACTTTCATGTATAAGAATACTTCCAATGGAGCCATGTGCACATAAATATGTTAGAGAAACTAATGTGGAGGATTGAAATGTATGCTTTGACATATACCTGGATTTGAGTGATCAATTTCTTTGACTTTGAGTATATCAAATGCAATTGAAGAAGAGAGTGTTGTTGCAACTTAGTGACTGTCTCAAACCAAACCTCAATATAACTTTCATGCCCTTGGTTTGATTTCTTATCTGGGTCATTATTCATGTCTTCTTCTACCATGACCTTCAAGTCTTCCTCTTTTTGCTGATGGTTCTCTTAAATACATGGAGGATTTGATGGTGACCATGACGGAGCTTTCTCAATCTATGAATTTGATGTATGATCTTCATCAAGTGTAGCCCATGATTCTTCGGTCTTCTCATTCAAATCTTCTTCTTCTGGATGTGGTCCTTTAATGATATCAAGATAGTCTCCTTTTTTCAATACTCTTCCTCAACTATTGGGAATATCATTGAGTTCAAGAGGAGATGTTTGGAAGTGTTGTATGTCAAAATTGTAAGTGGGCTTAGCTGCTTTAATGTGTGGGATTGTAAATGGTGGTACAGGTAGTTGAGTGGGGGTGGATATTTGAGATGGATGTGGTTGTGGTGGAGGTGAATGGTAGGGATAGCATGGAGTTGGGTATGGAGGATATTGAAAAAAATATTGAGGATTTTGTGGATGGCTCCCATAATCTCCTTCCTGGCCTTCTTCCCAAGGTTGTTTTTGGGGTTGATATGGCCAATGTTACCAAGGAAAGGTGTGTTCCAATTACATTGATGTGGATACGCATAACCTTGAAATTGTTAATTAGGTTGACTAGGCTACCATGGTCCTCTTGGAGCTACATAACGTAGCTGCATTGGCAATTGACTTGCTTCATTTTCCTCTTGGTGAACTTCCTTCAACCCTAGTAATGAGCAGAAACATTTAACATCTGTGATTCTGCATCGACAACAGGAATATCAACATCTTCTTTATGCTCATTTTGTATTCTTGAAATTTATACTTGTTCACTTAGATTGCTAAGAATTTATGTTTTAAAGTTATCTAGAAAATTTCCATGTTTAGCTTAACTTACCAACCTTGATGATGATTAACCTACTCTTGCCTTTCCTCTTGATATGTGTTTGCATTGTTCACAAACTTCTTCAAACAATAATTGATATACATCAACTCATGAGATCAAGGAGATTAATCCATTCATCCCTAATTGTTGTAAGTAAGCGAGTTTTTAGTGTGTTGGATCCTAAATGATTTAGTTTTTCCCTCTTAACATTATACGTGAACCTATCTATTAGATCCTCATGACTCTCATATTTTCTTTGATTCATTCAAAAGATTTCTTCTTTAAGATCACGATCTTTATATTTTTCTAGAAATATATTTTTCATATCATTCCATTATCTTATTGAATTAGTCCCTAAACTCATGAACCATTTAAGAGCTCTATCCTTCAATGTTAACATAAATAATCTCAATTTTTGAGTTTTTAATAACTAACCATAATATCTACACATAATTTCAAATTCAAAGAGAAAGGTTTCCAGATCCTCTCACCTTAGAGCATGAAATTTTGGATGAAAAGATAGAGGGATGTTGTTCATTTGCACACTACCATAAATATCTTGAATGGGAAAGCCAAGAGGATCTTCCTCATTGTCATAATCTCTATCCATTTCTTCTGCATTATTTGCCATCTCTTCTTCTTGTACTCACAAAAGTGGATGTTGATGTGGCTCTTACTGAACCATGTGATCAAATGGGAGGGTGGGTTAGTGTTGGAGATTTCTTTCGTTTTTATGATTGAATGAAAACACTAATGCAATGAAATCATTTATTTTTGAAATGAAATATGCCTAATGAAAATATTTTTGGTTTTTGAAAAAAGTAAAAAGAAACGAATGAACTATGGAAGAAAACAATGCATACTTTGACACCTCCCCGATAGTGGCACCAAAAGGTGATGAGCCTTGGTATTGCAACAAGAATGATGAAACTCCCAAGGCTACTAAATTTAAATATCAACCTAGTTTTCGTACAAAATTAAGATATATCGGAACTATATGTGCAACATACAATGTTTCCGTCATTTGCTATCATGAGAGAAGAGAAATGTTGCCTATTTGTAGGAATGAAAGACTGAATTTAGAAATTCTTGTAAAGTAACATGAAATCCTCTATCTACTTATTAACACACTTTGCTTGCAAAGGAACCCTATTTTAACCCTACTTGTCACATTTGATGTTTCAAATAATCTAAGCATGAAATCTAATCTGCAAAGTACCAACTATTGTGTACATGTGTAAATATAAAGGAACTCATTTTTTAATCTTTTTGTTTTATAAATGCAAATGCTAATCTTCATTTGTTCTTTCGAAGGGAAGACAGATATGGAGGAAAAGCGTTCAAATGGTATTGATGGCATGGTGGTCCAGTAGAGGCCTAATCCACGCTTCAATGATGATTTTTCTTAATTCAGGCTCAAGATAGGCCACTACAGGAGTTCCTATAGGATGTACTAGTTCTCCTATAGGATAACCTATTTTACTACAACATTTTACAGATTTAATATAAGAAATTATACTTCATCAAATTACCATGAAAATCAAATCCAAATTGGATGAGAAATTTTTTTTATTTACTAGGATGTCTTAGGTGCCCATTCTAAGTGGAATTACTCAAAAATACCTTTATTAACCAACACTAAAATATAACAGAAAATTAGTAGTTGAAAATCTAGAAATTCAAGAACTAGTGAGTTAGTAAATCAATTAAATTCCTAATCTAAACAAGTGCAAATTCAATAGCGCAATTTTTGTTATGAAACAGTATTTTCTTGTGATCTAATTCAAGTGGAACCAACTTGATTGAAACTCGTTAGCATGCTCTAAGAAATAGAATAAATTTATTGTTCTTTCCCACAAATGAGTTCCATAAATCTAGATTTGGGAATAAGAAAGCTAATCCAAGTAGCACAATGATTACTATGACCTTCCAAATCTTTTCGAAGCATGAAATGATGCATGTGATCCTGCAAAAGAACTTACATCAACCTTTTAACCCAATCCTACAACAAGAAATCGTTATTACTAATTGTAGAAATAGAAAGAAATAAAAACAAGAGATGCATGTGAATAATAAGTGAAAAGAATAAAAAAAAAATATACAAAAGGGATATGAGGCTCTTGGGATGGCCAAGCCCAAGGAAGATCAGAGACCTATGGAGGAGAACAATATTTATAAGCTAAACATGACACCAATCTTCATTATTTTCATCAATACAATTACATCCCTGCAAGAAAATACAATGGAGCTGCAGAAATACGAGTTCTCTCCACAATAGCACTAATGAAAACGTTCCCCTAGAGGAAAATTCGGCCTAGTACTTATACAAAATTATTAGGAATCATTCCCCATAAATGGAGGAGGCTTTCCCCACCAAAATACCTTGATTAGCAGATCTGGTTTCGAATACTAGGAATATGCATTAAATGATAGAGAACACATTGTTAGATTTTCTCAATCATTGGAGTTCCACAAACTCTACCATAATTATATAATATCTTATTGATTTATTATTTAATAGTGATCCTCCTGTAGTAGGGAGAAAGTCCCTAAATTATCTTGTCTTTCAAATATTCATAATCTGTCCAATATTCTCATAATATCCCGAAAAAATAAATAATATTAGGCACGAATATGCCATTATTCGTAAACCTTCATAATGAATATAGTAAAGTTAAGAATACAATTTCTAATGCAAAAATAGAGGTTTAATGTGCTGAGGGACGATGATAAGCCTTAATTCATGTTTAATTTAGAAGCATGGGCCTTAATTCATATCTAATTTAGAGGCCCATCAATTGTCCAACATGAGTTTCCTGGCACAGGTTGGATATGGACACCAGAAGACCATGCCATCAATATTTATTCCATGTTTCTTTCCGAGTGCAGCTACTGAGGTGTCATGGTGAGGCTAGCTGACCATTTCATCAGCCTAGCGTACAAGTAAAAGGATCCACCTTGCATGTCCCAAGAAGCAATGGAGGTCATACTTAACATTGCAGATTGGTATCGCTCACCCAGTGGTACCTTCATCAAGAGGTTTGGCAAAGAGAATCCTCCACATTTTCTATCAAGGTATGCCACAGACAAGTTGGTCATGCAAGGGGTCACATATCACATGTTCGTAGGGTTATCAGCAGGGCTACATAGGAGGAAGAAGGCACCACGCCCTGCTCTTCCTTTACGGATTGGATTTTATGAGATTAGATCTTGGAATATGCAGATGCCAAAGCCAACGAGATAGTGAAGTTTGATTTTGGCATGACATATTACAATCCATATGATCCCCATGATATTTGCAAGAACCACTATGCAAGGGTGTTTTATCCATGGATCCACGGGGCATGCCATTTGGTAGAGGAGGACCCTTAGAGGCATTATTATGACCACTCCATGTTAAATGAACTAGAAATTATATCCATAGAATTAAAAGCTTCTTTATAGGCAGCCGCACCACATGAAGCAACAACAACAACAACATCAATAAGAAGGAAACTGACACAAGATAAGTGTAAGAGGAAGATTATCAAGAACCCAGAGGCTGAGAAAACCTACAACTTCAATGAAGATCATCTAATTGAAAAATAATCTTTGCTATCAGAGGCAAAGAGGAAAAAAATACATGAATAAAGAAGAACGAAGGAAGAGAGAAGAAAAGGTTGGAGGTAGTAGTAGCAGGATACAAAGGAGAAGTTAAAATAAGAACATGATCTAAGAAGGAGAGAGAGGATGAGAAGAAGAAATAGGAACAATAAGAGGGTAAAGGTAGGATGACAGAGAAAACTATGCATGTATAGGTTGAGGAGTCAGAACAACTAGTACATGAAGAAGAGTGTGAGTAGATGTAGGATCGGGAGCTTTCTTAGAAGATTGAGCAAATGGTTGAAGAAACAGACATGGAGTTGGGCCAGGAGGCATAGGACCAACATACAGACCTCATACCAAGAAATTTTTGAGGTTCCCCAGAGTCTCCACCAACTCCAGTTTCAGTACCAATCCTGAACGAGTAAGGATAATTTGTCCTCCTTGATGATGATCTCATGATGGATGTGTACAATATGTCATTAAATGAGTTGCAATAGAAGATTGTACAGGCATAGAGAAATAATTTCTTTGTTGATCACACGTCACCTACATTTATGAAGGAAAGGGTGATAGTGCTAGATGTTAGGAAGCATCCAGTCACCATGGTCGATGCCACTATGGCTTATGTAGGAGCCACAAGCTCAAATATCAAGCTATTGTTCATAGAGAATGAATAGATGGAAAAGAACATGGAAGCGGTGAGGTAGAAAGAAAAACAATTTGCAGGATCTGCAATGGAAAAAATTAGGAAACAGATACTTGTTGAAGTATCAACTCTTGAGGCAACCATGCAAATACTCTATGATGTATTTGTCACCATACATAAGGTGGTTGTCCATATATTTGGTTTCTAGTGGCAGAGGAGAAAGATTGTCGAAACTCTCAGAGACATGCAAATTATTATTGCCCACGTGTAAGAATGGAAAATGAGATACAAAGGAGCCCTGCTTCCCTTGCTCAAGATGATGAAGCCACATGTAGAGGTAGACAAAGCAAATATATAGATGTAGATCCTAAACAATGAGTAGCTCACCTCGTTCGCCAGTAGCATACAAGATTCATATGCATGGTTGTTTAAGAGTTTAGATGTCATGGTCAAACCACACAATATCTTGTCAATCAGTTCCCTCACCTTAGCTAAGGAGAAGAACCATGTCGAACTAGAGATCAATAGGTACATGATGCAGCTAAGGCGAGAGGCCACCAATGATGAGTTGGAGATGAGCACAGAAAAATACAGAAGTACATTGGTGGTCCTAGCATAGTCAATACAATGATTTCCATGCTTCAAGATGAGTTGAACAAAGGTTCCAAGAACATATAACCACAAGTTATGGAGGAAAGATTCTACTATCAAAAGGGTATTATCAAGCAATATGGGGACACCATAGCACAATACCAAGATTGGTATCCCATGTTGTCGAGAGTCATCAATTGGATGTTGCCGAGTTGATCTTACCCCAAACTTTTGAGTCGTAGTGTTTTGTCTTCTTAGGCTATTTGTATACTATTTTGTCTCATATGGGTACATGTGGAAAATATATACTATTTGTAAATATGTTGTAAGTTAAATTCCCAATGTTATTAGTGGAATGTGAATAATCACTATGTACTGTAATGAGTTATTTGTAAAGAAGTTGAAGAGTAATGAGGGTAGTCAAATATTCAAAGGGGAATGTCAAGGGTCACCCCACCCTTTGTTATAATTAGAAACTCATAACTCATAGAAAGGGCTTTTGAGAGCCAAGCTTTTCGCTAGGTTCGGGCTTAGAAAAGGCTCAGGAGTATTGTGACGAGTCGTGGCTTATCCATAGTGTAGAGTGAGTATAATTCTTTAGAAGAGTAGGTGTTCTTGATTGTAATGTTATACTATGGGGCCTAGTGGTTACAGTGGTCCATGTATGGATGGATCTTTAGTTATAAATATAATAACTGAGGCAACACATTTTCATCGATATGTTGTTATTGTAATTGGACTATTCTTGTTGCTTTAACAATATATGTTGTTTAATCTATTCATGTTCTTATGAACTATTTTGTATGCATTTGTATGAATCTAGTTGAAGGTGTGTTCTTGGATTGACCCATTACTTTGGTTTGTGGACTATTCTACTTTCCAACTTGTGATATCATTCCTCTCGTGTGTTCCATTCAGGTTGTTGTTAGGTAAACTTGACTCAGGATAGAGTCAAAGTTGACCAAGTTAAATAGTGATGGTTTTGGGGCACATGGTATTGTGCACCCATAGTATTATGCCCATGGTATTAGATGTAATGGAGCTTATAAAAGGCTGGAAGGACTTCATTGTAATGCAAGACCTGGAGGTGAGCGGTGAAGGCTCACTTGGTCGGATTGGCTAAGGTTTTGGCCAAGGATAATGAAATTTCATTATGGTTGGGTTTTTCCCCGGATTTGAGGTTTTCTCAGATAAATATTTGTATTTATGTGTTTATGGATGTTGCTGGAAATTTTTATATTTATTCCTCTCAGTAATTATTTATGTTATGCAGTAAATTTATTAAAAACTGGTATCAGAGCTAGATATTGGCTTCAAAGGGATTCTTTGATGCCAAGGGTTTATAGTGCCTGATGAGATCAATGCAGCCTTTTTACAGATCTGGGTCTTGGAAATAATGGTGCAACAATCGTACGCAAAAGAACCTCGAGGAGAATGTGAAGAAGATAGTGTTGTAACTGCCAGGGATCGCAGTGCATTTGCGATATTTACTAGTTTAGAACATGCTGACAAATTGTTTGGGATTCATGCGGCTATTTAAAGAAGGTCAGTAGAAGAAAATTGTTCATGCGACTTCGAAAATTGTTTGTTTTCTGCTAAATGAGGCCACCGGTGCTGGAATCTACAAGGTTCTCAGGCTCACAGTTGGAGTGGTTTGATAGAGGTTTTGGAGCAAATCGAATTGAGAGAGGATGGATCAGAATCATAGCAGCAATAAAAATAAAAATAAAAAAATTAATGAAGTCAAAATTATTGCATGTAAATGTGCATACCACTTTGAGACCTAGTAAGGCATGTGTACCCCTCGGTGATCACTAGTAAAATATGCGTTAGACCTAGGTGATAGAGGGGATGTCAGGTTAACAATACCCCAGGTAAAAACTCTAAGGGGGATTAGAGCTAGAGTGAGTTGTATTGTCTCACTTAGCAAGTTTGGCTGGAGTTAGTCAAGGAACCCTAAGTCAAGTTTAAGGGGGGAATTGTTAGGTAAACTTGACTCGGGATAGAGTCAAAGTTGACGAGGTTAAACAGTGATGGCTTCGAGGCACATTGTATTGTGCACCCATAATATTCTGCCTGTGGTATTATATGTAATGGAGCTTATAAAAGGTTGGAAGGACTTCATTGTAATGCAAGACCTGGAGGTGAGTGGTGAAGGCTCACTTGGTCAGATTGGCCAAGGTTTTGGCCAATGCTAATAAGATCTTATTAGGTTGGGTTTTTCTTTGGATTTGGGGTTTTCCCAGATAAACATTTGTGTTTATGTGTTTATGGTTGTTTCCAGTTATTTTTATGTTTATTCCTCTTAGTAATTATTTACATTATGCAGTAAATTTCTTAACATTTGTGTACTATTACAAACATCTAAGGGAAACACTTCCTTTTCCCCTCCATGTGTGAAACCCCCATGAATCTCAGTAGACTTAGTATAAAGCCACAAACTTACTTCTGACAAAATTCACCATACTTACCTCTGTTCACTACTACAACCAAGGCACTACATTACCACCCACTACTGGGACTCCCACTCTAAACAGTGTGATCTCTAGATGGGACTTCTTACTGGGGAGATCCCCTTGAATGTTGGCGAGTTCAACACCATCAACATTTCTAGTGCTATAAGGAGGGCCATATGATAATTTGGGCCCTCAAAGTCTATTTTGAACCTCTGCACATCATTCATGACTTACATCGAAATCTCAACCCAGCATGTTTTTCTCATGGTCATGATTTCGAAGTTTCAGATGTTGTCATAGATGTGTTGTCATGACTTAAATATGATGGTGAAATTCGAACATCCTGTTAATTCATGGATTTTCATTTTGGGGTTTCTATTATAGGAATGATGTCCACTCGGATGACAATGTGTGTGATTTGTTTGCTTACACATTTGAAGGGTGCGTTAAGAAATGGTGTCACACATTTCCCGTAGCCTCCATACACTCTTCGAATCACATGATCAAAGAGCTAGGACGCGATTTCTTTCATTGTGACCATGAATAACTTAGTTGTAAAATTCTATAATTGAAAAAAGCACCTGATAAATCTATTGTGCAATTTTATGAATGCTTTTGCCATTACTGTTTTGAATTTCCAAAGGATGAAGTTGACTGTAAATTTTTGACTGAAATATTTTGGTATATCCTTCACATTTCAAAAAATCCACATGAGTTAGAATCTTTCGAGCACCTCCTAGAATTCCTCGATCTTAGATATGATAAATCTGAGAGGGACAAGGTTTTTGTCCCGAGTGACTCTCCATCCTCTTCTCATAAAATAGCTTTAGCTCCATAGGATAAGGTGGGAGAATCTGCGAACCTACCTGTTGAACTATCACCAACTCCCTCCCCACCTTCTCTAGATTTTTGCGCAGATTGAGACTACAAGCTTGATGGTTGTTACATGGTCTCATCCCCTTGACCTTTATCTACTGGTTTTGTTGATCCTCTAGATTTTGGTTTATTATGTTCGTCTATTTTGAATTCCACATGTGATCTTCAGGAGGATCAAGTTATAGATAGAGATGATGTTGGGAAGCCAACTTACACTATCATCTTTTACGAGTATATTGGGGAATCTAAACAAGAATATGAGGTAAAGGATGACCTTCATTTGCCTCCACCTCATCCGCTATATCGTAAAATATTCTGTGATTCTGCCATTTCTTGTGAAAATTTATCCCCGGGTGTTTCCACTTCTAATCATTCATAGACTGCACATGATGTCAATTTGTCATTTCATTGTGAAGAGGACAAATATTTCTTCCTAAATCCACCTGACCTCTCATCTTTCATTTATGGAAATTCAGAGGGTGAAAATTTGTGTTTCTCATCAACCCCTCTGTATGACTCGTCAGACCACAAGGATGTTGATGAACATCTCAAATTTTCTAGTCATCGTTATCATGATATTTTCACTCATTTACTTGATCACGATTCTGATTCACCTACTATTGATATTTCTAAGCCATTGGCCTTTGATGATCCATATTCTGATGACATGGAAACAACTCAAGTTGCCAAGGCACTTTAGCCTGAGATGATGGTTATGTTAGGTTCTCGTAGCCTTGAAGTCAACTCCACTTCCAATCAGAAATATTTTGAATCCCCCCAAGCTCCTCATCACTCTCTTGTTCGCATTGGAAATTAGTCTAGCTTATAGTTTTCATCCTCTACTAGAATCACACGATACCAACACTCATGCATTGGAGGAGTCATACATGGTGAGGACCGTTGCAAAGCAAAAAATTTCTTCCTTCTTCACGTTTTCTCGGTTTTCATGTTAAAAAGAGTGTACATCCTTCTCATCGATGTGGATTGTGACACAACACCATGATACGTCTACAAAGTGCCTTTCATGTTCTTTTGATTGTTTATTTTATGTAGACAAATTCAAACTTCAAAAGTTTTGGTTTGCATTGTTTTATCTTTATTTTTATTCATTTACTTGAATATCTATTTTTTAGCTACACCATCACTTACATGGGTCAACAAATGTGTCGATGGCCACATTAGAGATATCAGTTCTTGTGAAATGGCCCATGTTACACAAAAATATCGTCACTTGATTATTTGCAGTCGGTGTAGGCCTATCACCACCTATACCATCTTCCTAAGAAAGTCTCAAACCTCAGCTCTTCAAATCAAGCTTTAGAAATGAGAGAAAGACATCAAAAAAGCAATGTAACTCTGGTTCCGCACTTTCTCTCACTTTTGCCTGCGGGCCCGCACCTTCTGTTTAGGATATCTATGTACTTATACGCTCTGTATGAAAAGGGGAGGGTGCGTACCCCTGTAAAAGTCAAAAGGCACAATCTTTATCTTAAAAAACTCATCTTGGGTTAATTCTAGAGTTTTCTAGAAGCATTTGTTACGTGGATTGTTCACTCCAAGTGGTTCATGCATCCCATGAGAGGAGGAACTAATCCCTTGTTGAGAGGAGCTATCCCTTTGAAGGAGGAATCTATCCCTTTCAAGGAGGAGCTAGCAACTGATCTCCATTGCACTATAAATTGAGGCATTGGGTCAGTGGCTGGGGAGGTTAAAAGCTGAACTTTTGAGGGTAAATGCTAGTGAAATCAAGACTTCCTATTTGAGCTTAAGAGGAGAGATCACATACCTTTTTGGCTTCGTTAGGGAGTGAGTGAAGCTTGTCAAAGTAGAGGAGACTTCTTTTTGGACCCTGGGAGGAGCTTGTACAGCGTCAAGGCAAAGGTTGTAAGGTTGTTCTCCTTTTGAATTAATACAATCAAGCTCATTTTTCTCAACAAGTATCTCATGTTATTTGTTTCATGGACTCCTTGACTTTCATGTTGAATATATTTTATAATATTGGATATTTAGGTTCTATTTAATCATTTTCCTTGTTTGTGCTTGCACGTTTGCGACAAAGGAACTTACTTGGATCAAAGGAGCGAAAGCATTTCCAAACTTGCGTTGGACATGAGGTAGGCCTTAAACACATCTGTTTGCAATTATTCATAAAGCGCATTTAGAGAAAGATAGTTCCTAGTTGGTTTGTTTGTCATTAGGTCTTCATTAGATTCTAGGAAGGTCTATCTCATCCACAAGATCGACTCATTCCGCGTGACAAAATGGCGACTCCACTGGGGAATTGATTGTTTTCATTTGCTTTTACTTTGACTTGAGAAACTGTGTTTTTGTTTCTGTTTTTAGCTTGATGTGTGTGGGATTGGGTAGGTTTAGTAGATCTTGATTTATTTTTTGTTTTTCATACTTTTGGGAGAGGACCGCACCCTCTGCTTGTAGCACAGTGCGGACATACCCGCACTTTTGCTTTACACACAGAGCGGTACCGCACCTGGGTAAACTAGGAGCCTGCGGACCCTGTCAAAATTTTGAAAAACTTAAGATTTTCTCTTTCTGTCAGCTTAGGTTTTGTTAATGTGTTTTTAGCCTCTACCCAGATCTGCACGTGACTTCTCAGGAACTTTTCTTAGGTTGATTCCATTGGCATTCCTATTTTAAGATTTTATCAATTGGGTGTTTTGAGTCTCTTTTTTGAGAAATTCTTAATTTGATTTCCTTTGGTCATTACTTGGAGGTTTGTCTCAGTCTTTTCACAATTTTGCATCTTTTTGCTTTTGATTTTTCTTTTGATTTTGTCTAAATTGTGTTGTTAATTGCCTTTGAGTGTTTTTATTTTTTGATCTTTGGAACTCTCACCCGATTTTATTGACTTGCACTTGATTGGTTCTTAGATTACATTGGAATCATATTGTGTTTGAGAATTCTCTTGCATAGATCACATTTGCATAATTAGAATTCTCATTTTCAGAATATGAATGAAAAATGTGCATAGATTACATTTGCATACTTTTCAAGTGAATTGTGCATAGATTACAATTGCATAATTTACATTCTGAAAATCAATCGTAGATTTAGATCAGTTTTCTTTGATTTGAATTTACATATTTTTATGCTTGTTTTAAACACACAAAAAATAAAAATAAAAATTGTTTTGGAATTGATTTGCATTAGTTTTTCTTGATGAGATTAGTGCATTAGAGAATTTGTTATATTTTCTCTTAGTGATCAATTTTTTGCATTGTTGGAAGTGAATGGAAACTCTCTCCTTACTTTAGTTAGGATTCATTGAATTGAAAAGATTACATTATCATATTTGATTACATTCAATTTTGGGTTGGGTCATAACACCATTGGTTTCATATCCATTTACAACCTAAATAACATAGCGCTTAATTTTAATTAAAATTCATCTAGTAGTTTTTACATTTTTAGGGCTCTTTCCACCAATCTAGCTTAGGCTAGTGTCTTGGAATAGGTTTTAGTTAACTCTCCAAGACAGTAAAACAAACAAGTAGTCAATCTTGCGGTAGGGAGAAATTCCAATTGTTACATCTATGCTCTGGGAAAGCTCCTCTTAAAGGAGAAGCACGAGATCATATCCGAACCAATGTGGGAATCAATCCTTCCTCATTGGGAATGATAGAAGATATTCACGTATTAAAAACGATAAACCTCAGATTAACCATTATCGAGGAGCCTGGGGTCACTTGTTGGTAAACCTTGGATTATGTCAAGGAGCCTTCAAGGGGATTGAGCTTGTTACTCTGCCCTTGCGTGCATATCAGATCGTAGAATGTTCCCCCAGGTATATTTGTTTCCGTTGGTAACCTTAGTGGCCATAATCTTTAGGATTCTTTCCTAGGTAACAGTGGAGGGAAGATTCCACTGTACCTAGAGTAGACGTTGACTAGACTCACTTGGACTCTCTGGGGGGTTATCTTCACTTGAGACGGTTTTGTGGAGAAACTCGTGCCAGTCTGTTTCATTAAGCAGGCTGTCGGGGTAACTATTCCAACCGCCATTTCTGTATTGAATTCTGCGACATTGGATTTCATCACCAACTAGTGTTTTTGGTACGGAAAGTTACTATTTGTGTGTGGTTTTACTCCTAGATTTTGATAGCGCGTGTTAATTTGTTTGTTTTTACTTTTAGAGACCATAGGCGTGAATTGTGAATTTTAATTGTTAGGTGTGAATTGTGAATTGTTAATTTTAGTTTTAAATTGTTAATAAAATTCACTGAAGTTGAATATAATGGCAATTGTTCCGGAATTTACCAACCAAGGAACCCCTCTTAATGAGAATCCTAGTGCTTTTCCTTGCTTTGAAAATGTTGGTCCCCCTTATATGGCTACTTTGTCATTACCTGGATTTACAATAGGTTTACCGATATGGTTATTTTCAACTTCGTTGGCCCCAAATACTCCAATTGTTCCACCTCAACCAAATGCTTCACCTCAACAAATTTCACCATCTCAGCATCACCAACCTTCTGTTGACCCTTTACCTTCTTCGCATAATATTTCTTCCTCCATTTCTTCCTCTTCACTTGGTAAAAGCCTTGACGCTAGTAACCAGGTGGTTAAGAAGAAGAAGAAAGGGAAGAAGAAGAAGAAGAAGAAACAAGATAAGAAAGAAGTCAACCAACCAACCAAGGCTGTAAGTGTTAGTTGTGTTGAGGAAACCTCCAACATGCATCGTAAACCCAAATACCCTTGCAGGCTTTGTAAGGGTGACCACTTCCTTATCAATTGTCCTGGTATTCCAAAGGTTTTGGAAGTATGGTCAAGAATATCTCATCAACTTTCCATTGATCCATCAACCAGTGATAGTCAGGTTCCTCAGAAAAATGGTAAAGTTAGGTTTCCTTGTAAGTTATGCAAAGGGAGTCATCAAACTCACATTTTCCCTCACATGGATGAAGCCTCAAAATTGTTGGAAAAACTTACTATTCCACAACAAGAATTTCCAACTGGTTACCGTAAACTTTCTCCCAACCTACCGTCAACTAACGGAGTGATTGATCTAATTTCAAGTACAGTCGATCCCACTCTTCCATTGGAGAGTGAAACTCATATCACTCAGGCTGATAATCCATTAGTTGATGAAGTGGTCGATTCAATTTCACATTCGGTTGATCCCACTCTCCCTTTAGAGAGTGAACTTCATACCACTCAAGTTCTTCTTGTTAAATCAGATTCTTCTACGTCGGGGGGCATTTCACCTGTTTCTACAAAACCCCCTCCAAGTATGGAGGTCTTTTCCTTTGATTGGAATAGACTGACAGAACCTCGTCTTCCTTCCTCCATCCCTTTCCAAATCATTGTCAAGGTTAGTGGTAGGGACATACATCGCACACAGGTAGATGAAGGTGCTTCTGTTAGTATTTTATCCTCAAATTCTTGGAAAGCTTTGGGTTCCCCTCAGCTTGTGCCTATTACGCAAAATTTGAAAGCTTTTAACATAACCATTAGTGGACCTTTATGGATCCTTCTTAAGTTTTGTATTACCTTGGAAGGTAAAACTGTCTATATTGATCTTATGGTAGTTCGAGGTCCCTTGGATTTCAATTTACTCCTTGGGCGCGAATATGTTTATTCAATGAAAGCTGGCATATCAACACTCTTTCGCGTGATGTCTTTCCCTCACAATGGAATTATTGTGACTGTAGACCAGCTTTCGTTCCCTAGTCTTGTTTCAACTACCAATCATATGACACCCCTAAATGTTCCTGATTCTAAAGTGGTATCTACCCCGCCACGGGTTAATTATGTGGCAACTAGACCCATGATTTCAGTTACCGATGTAAGTGAGCCTCTCACGGTTTTCTCATCATCCTTTGATTTAGATCCAGTAATTGACATGGAAAACTCTATGGGATTTCTTGAACACGATGTTCTTATCCCTCTTGATTCCCTTGGCATGTGTTCCTTCCAGAGAACTGTTCTTCCCTCTGATGAAGATCTCTTGGAAGCCATGATCAAGGTGTGTCCATTGACATGTCTTTCTTCCAGTTGGAAACCATAATCAATAGGTCTCGAGGAAAGTTCCTGTTACTGATTCAACCTTGTTAAAAAATGAATCAGGTATGAGGACAGGTCTTTTCCTGTGTCAACCTCATTAAAAAAATGAATCAGTAGGTTATATAGGTAGATTGTAGAGAGTAGGAATTATGAGCATAGTTCCTTGTCTTGTGTCAAGCTCATTAAAAAATGAAACAAGGAGTTTCGAGGAAAGTTCCTGTTACTGATTCAACCTCGTTAAAAAATGAATCAGGTATGAGGACAGTTCTTTTCCTCTGTCAACCTCATTAAAAAATGAATCAGTAGGTTATAGAGGTAGATTGTAGAGAGTATAAATTAGGTCATGAGGATAGTTTGTTCCTGTCTCAACCTCGTTAAAAAATGAAACAAGGAGTCTTGAGCATAGTTCCTTGTCTTGTGTCAAGCTCGTTAAAAAATGAAACAAGGATAGGTTATATAGGTAGATTGTAGAGAGTAGGTCGTGAGGATAGTTTATTCCCGTCTCAACCTCTTTAAAAAATGAAATTGGATGTCATGAGCGTAGTTCCTTGTCTTGTGTCAAGCTCGTTAAAAAATGAATCAAGGATTTTGGAGCATAGTTCCTTGTCTTGAGTCAAGCTCGTTAACAAATGAATCAAGGATTTTCGAGCATAATTCCTTGTCTTGTGTCAAGCTCGTTTCAAACATGAAACAAGGATTTTGAGGATAGTTCTTTTCTTGTGTCAACCTCTTCAAAAATGAAACAACTCCCTTTTTGAGTCACATCTTGAAAGTAAACCTTCATTTCATCCACTTGGTTGAACGAATTGAAGCTTGGGGGGCATGAACCTCACTTTGCATCGTTATGCTGGGGGCATGCGAACTTATAACAAGCGTAGTTTTTCATTTCAAGCTTGCATAAACATGAAACAGAGTCCAAGCAGAGTTCTCTAGAGTTCAAGCTTGTGTAAAAATGAACCCATACCAGATTTACATCTCATGATTGCCTTTTTTATCTGCTAAATTATGTTAGATGAGCCTTGGTTGTTTTCATTCCATCGCCCCCATCTCTTTGGCTGATCATATGCTTTCACTTGGTTGTTTTTCATTTCCTAAGGGGCTGCAGTTATGAGTGGTTTTGTTAGCCAGCCTCTTGACCTTTACATGTTTTGAGCAGTTCCACCATTGCTGGAACCAGTTGCTACCCTTTATACCACTCATTCCTCTAAGAGGATTCCTCTTGAAGCTCTTTTCTGACTCGTAAAATATGAAAAGATTGTTGAGTTTTTCTTTTTAGACTCATTAAAACGGAATTAAAAGGACGGTCCACTTACAACTCTTTTCTGACCGTATAAACACGAAAAGATTGCTGGATGTTTGTCGTTTCAAGTTTGATATTGGTAATAAAACGATGTGTTTTTGATCACCTTTTTACTTTTTCAGATTGAAGGCACTAATTATGAAAAGTACTCCTTGATCGTAATGATCAAGTGGTTCTCTCAAGTATTATTTTATACTTTTTCGGGCTTGGGAGACACAAATTTACAGAAAAGGACAACCGTGGATTTTTCTTAAGTTTTTCTTCTAACTCCCTAAAATTGAAAAACACCGAGTTTCTCCTATATTGGACTCGTTAAAATTTCACAGTAAAGGACCTGTTCAATTACAAACAGGAACAAACCACTCCTTCTTAGGGTTCGAATCTAAACTAAGTTGGACACATCCGAAGGATGAGCTTATAACCAAGCAAATGTTATCCTCCTCAAGATTGTCAAAAATAAAGAGGTACTTGCTAGAAATAGTGAGTGAAAAAGAGAAAAATGAACCTGTTTGTTGTACTCTGTGTTTGAAAAAACTTTCCATCACTCTTGAACACGACACTTTTATCCACCTGGGTTGGGAAATCCTTTACCTAAAAATTAATCAAGCCACTTTGAAAGTCTTCAACCAGTTTTTGGGTATTAACTTTGGGTCAACTATCACCAAGCCTTATGCTATGTCGTTACGTGTTCATGAGGTCTGTGCAAATAAACCATTCACCTGCAAAATATTTGTCATCCATTATTGACCATCCCTGAGTTAGCTCTTGCTAAACATATTTCTTCAAACTTGACCTATGATTTCATGTTATGGGCTAGCCTATGACGGATCACTTTCTATCGACTCCAACTCATTATCTAAAAAGATGATCTAGAAATCGTCAGTACCTTGGAATCTGCATGCCTCAATGGCAGGTTTCTCGCATTTGACGATAGGTTGCATCATTGACCTTCGATCAATGGATTCCATGACATGTTCGACATCGAATCATTTCATTCACATTTCATGGATTGTACTGAGTACTTTGAGGGCCATTGACATTACTGGTGGTTCCTCTCACACTTGTTAACAGTTTACATCATTGACTGGTAAGCAATTGGTTTCTCCGATGTTCAACTTTGACACATTCATTCACATGGGTAGAATTGTACTAGTTCGGAAAGTAGAAATGAAGACACTGGATCTAGTTTCCACCATCTAGGCTACAAGGAATTTTGTTATCATTATATAGTGGACTATTCATAAACATATGGCTGCGTCCATACTATGTCCATGCGTTCCTACTTGTGATGTAATGCAAAATCATTCCTGTATCAAAGCAGTTTTCAGATAGTTCTTAGTCAGTTTTGATCTGAGTATGGGAATGCCTACCTCAGCGATGATATGTTCACATATATATATTTTGCATTGAATTTTTTTACAGGTTCGACTGGGGTATCCACAGAAAGATCCTTGAAATGATAAAGTCCTTCACTCTTCTTAGATGATCAAAAACCATCCTCATCTACTACAGACTTCGCACTTTAGTGGGCAATTTGTTACACAAAAAATTGTCACCATGACTTTCTACAGTTTGTATGAGTCCATCAACACTCATACATACCTCCTTTGCAAGTCTTAAACCTAATCTCTTCATGTAAAGCCTTAAAAATGGGAGAAAGACCTTAAAAATATCTCAAATTCTGGTTTCACACTTTCTCCTAGCATTGCCTGCGGTGCCACACCTAATGGTCATGTTTCCTGCGAACCTAACCGCTCTGTATATTTAGTAATGGGTACGAACCCCTGTAAAAGTTAAAAAGGCGTGAGTTCATTCTTAAAAATTCATCTTGGGTCACTTTTAGACACTTCTAAAAGGAATATTATGCTGGCAAGTCCGCTCCACCTTGGTTCATCCATCCCATAAGTAAGGGAGCTAACTCCATGATATGAGGTTCTTATCCCATTGAAGGAGGAACTTATCCCTTCAATGGTGGACCTGCAACTTCCTTTTGCACTATAAATTCATGCATTGGGCTGGTTGTAGAGGAGGTTGAAAGCTGAATATTCTTGAGGGTAAATGCTGCTAAAAACTAGGCTTCCTTTTTTAGCTTGTGAGAGGAGAGATCACATACCTTTCATGTCATTTGGGAAGTGAGTGAGGCTTGTCAAAGTAGAGGAGACTCTTGCTGGACCCTGGAAAGAACTTGTGCAACATCAAGGCGAAGGTTGTAAGGTTCTTTTGTTCATAAAGTTAATAAAATCAAGTTTGTTTTTCTCAATGAACTGTCTTTAATGGTTTATTTTATGAGCTCCTTGATCTCATAATGAACATGTTTTGTTATATGCAGGTATGATTTGATGTGTGCTTATTTGTATATGCAGGTTATTAAACGAGAACTACTTGAAGCTGTTGGGATAAAACTGCCTCAAACAAGTGTTGGACCGAGGTAGGGTCTTTTACACTTCTTAGTATTCATTAATGAATTGAAACATGTTTAGAGAAAAATAGGTTTGCTTGTGCTCTTTGTTGCTAGATATCATTAGATACTAGGGATATCGGTCTTGTTAGCAAGAACGATTTATCCGTCCAATAGTCTGTATCACCCACAAGCTAACAACATAGTAGAAGCATTTAACAAGATACTGGAGAAAGGGAAAACAAAAGTCATATCAGCCAATTGAGATGACTGGGATGAAAGAATACCCACAACTCTATGGGAATATAGGACAACAGTAAAGAGACTCCACAAGAAAAATCCATTTCAACTTGTATATGGAAGGGAAGTGGTGGTACCAGCATAATTTATATTACCTAGCATGTTCATATCAGAGGCCACAGGACTGACAGATAATATTGCCTTATGAGACAGACTAAGCCAGCTGATGGAACTTGAAAAAACCCAAGTTTAGCATAGTTTCATCAACCAATGGAGCAGAGAAGGAAAAAAATCTTGGCAAGATAGGCATAGCAAGAGAAATTCTTTTGAAGTTGGGGAACAAGTACTACTATATGATAGCAGGTGCCAGAAGTTCTTAGGGAAGTTGCAGATGCATTGGTTGGGTCCTTTTATAGCCACAGAAAACAAAGAATCGAGAGAAGTAAGGATCACACAACTGGATGAAGTCCTATTGCATGGATGGGTGAATGGCGTACACCTGAAGCCCTTTTGCAACACATAAAAAAAAGGAGGAATAATAAGGTTGTGGCAGAAAATTCGCATGCCGCAACCCATTTGTGGTCGGGGGGCGGGGGGAGCAGAAAAGGGAGAGTCAGTATTCACACATGTAATCCCATTCAGCGAGGTACATGCGTGCATGTACTTTTCTAGAATTTATGATCACACGAGTACCCATTCTTTCCACCATACTGATATTCATTTCCAAATTAAGTAACTAATAATGCAACTGTTAAGGTAGGAGCTGAAAAATATTTTCCCATTAAGCATAAATTTAGTTTATAAGTAACCCCATCATGGAAAAATAAATACACCATGCAGTCCACTCTGTACTTTACCAGTCTTCCACATCATAGCTGTCATGTCCAAGTTAGCCGGCAATGGAAAGGTATAGCTAGAACATATGGGGAAGTTGTCGGAGTAATTAGTTGCTGAGGTGTAGTTAGTCAGGGGACGCCATTCCAGATCCAACTACTTAATTCATAGGAGAATAAAGGGAATTCCATAATTCCAATTGCAGATCACAGAGGAATTACAAGTTCGCTCTCAAGAACAGGTGCAGAGACAAAGAAACGGGAAACCTCAAGTGTAGTTCATTTATCGCAGGAGAAAGGAGATGGTGAAAGGAATGGTATCAGTCCCACATGACACCTTGGATGCATGAATTGAAGTGGTTGATAATCTATATGGAAATTATGAAAAAGCGAATTTGATCGACAACGACTTTACAGATTGTTTCCAGTTCCTGACCATGAAAAAATAAGTCTATGCAGAGTAATTCCAGGAGGATGGCCCCAGGACCTTTAGGGTTAGGGAAGAGTTTAATGGGATACAAAGATCGACATTACTCCATTTTAGGAGTCTATCTGTGTTTAGCACTCAATTTTCCATTATGCAATGTACCAAGCTGTTGGTGAGCAGGATGCACGAAGGGTCACTATGGTTGGATAAGGAGTATCCCATCCATGTGGAGGATATCAGTTTCCTAACAGGGTTGGTCAAGGGAGGTAACATAGTTAGCACAACATTCCAGACATGGGCTAAGCGAGGCAAGATGTAGGTTGAAGATAATATCTATCCTAGATATGGGACTGGGCAGGGCGGGAGAGGAGCAAATATATATATGATTAACAAGGTTGACATCAGATTTTCCTGCTACATCATTGCAGGAAAAACAATGCAGCATTTTACAAAGAGAAAATGCACTTTGGATACAATATTAGTTACGGAACATTGTTTCCGGGGAGAGGTACTCAACTGGTCAGTGTTAGTTCTCAACGAGCTATTTGAAGCTTATGAAGATGTGTATCAACAGGGTATTGGGTTTGTGTTCAAATACATTTTCATGTTACTGGTGATGTGGAAATGGAGGCCACCGAAGGAGAGGGAAATGGCACCCATTGTTGAAGGCCAACCACTTTCACTCTGTTATGATCCATGGAAGGCATTAGGGGACCCCAGCATGAAGGAGATCAAGGAAATAGATTTCAAAGACTAGTATGAGCAGATGCTGGCCACCATAAGGTCAACATAAAGGATACCTAAGGCTCTTTTCGATGAATTCTTAGAAGAATTTTGGTTCAGTGCCTCACACTCACACACTTACCTAAGACTACAGTGTGTCCACCGAGAAACATTTAAGATGAGTTCACAGAGGTTTGTACTAATGGTGGAAGCGCTATATAGAGAGGTGGGATCATGGCCGAGAGTAGCCTGTGAGATGATAGATGGGAAGCAAAAGTACCTTTTTAGAGCCTTGATTCCACAAGAACAAAGGGGGATGGGGCTAAGAGTAGCAGGAAGCGACCAATCGAAGATGAAATCCAACTAATGGTGCTCCAAATGGAGGAGAAGATGCTCAAACTTAGATGAACAATTGCTAGCTTTGAATCTGGTGAGAGAAATTACCTTGCCCAATTTCAAGGCTCTACCATGTTCTTCCCTATCATAACAACACCACTAGCCATGAAACTCCCACGGGAGTAGTCTAGGCTTCCTCCTAGCCAATGGGTCTCAAACCAAAGAAAAAGTGAGTTGTCCGAAGTTAGGCTATCAAAAAGCTGAAAATGTTTCCACCAACTCCATTCATCGACCTTACTAAAGAGGTTGAGAATTTAATCCCCATAGCCACTATAGTTGAAGAGATTCCCACCACCACCTTCACCACTTTACATCAGTCGTAGGAGTCATCCTCGCACACATCTTCCACCTCCATGACCCTGTTTAAGACACTCCCACCCGACCAACGAAGGACAACTATGGAAGAAGAAGTTCAGTTAGCCGGGTGGGCAGAAGGCACCACTCCTACCAATAGAATGCAATCAATAGAACTTACATCACTAATGCTTGGTTTGGACCCACCAGAAGGGGGAAATCTACATGCCATTCTGGAGGAGGAAAGGGTTGAATCGTACTTGCCACCTTTCCCTATAAGGCTCATAGTTCTCCCAAACCTTAGCATCATTCCAACCACTCCACAATTCACCCTGCCATCACAACAAGCCCATTCGCCCACCTCCCAATGGCCTACCCCTACAATAGCAGTTCTTAGAACCTAGTATAATGCAGGTTGATATGCTTCAGCACTGGTCGTTGGCACAATTTTTTTCATTTATTCAATAAGTAGCACATAGGGCAGAAAGGATCCATGAGGATCTAGCCAAGGAACATGAACATCAAGCAAGACAATTACAGGAGGTGACATAAGAGTGTGATCACCTGCAGCAAGCAAACACAGAATTGCAAGCCCAAGTCAATCAAGTCACGCAACGATTCAAGTCACTATGGCATACCATCATAGATGCAAATACAGAAGCACTAGAGGACATGGCTACCTGTACCTTGGTCAACTACTGCAACCACATCCAAGTGGCATGCTTGAACCTGGAAGCTACCAAAGCCGAGATGAAGAGGAAGCTAGAGATAGTGAGGTCAGCACTATTGGACCCAGTGGAAATCTACACGAGGACGATTGAGGAAAAAGTCATGGAAATGGAAGCAAAGAAACAATCCTTAGCCGATGCCCTCACTAATGGATATGCTCTAATGAACAAGGTCCATGACTGGTTAGGCACTATGGCACTAAAGAACCACTTGGTCCACCCCCTTAGGGAACAAATATAGACCCTATTTTCTAGCACAAAATGTTGTACAAAGCCTACCCAACTGCGACAGATTAACATACAAATTGACACCATTCAAGCCCAGGTTGATCATATCAAAGAGGAGTCGACAAAGACGAAGAAGGTAATCAGAGATCTGCAACCAATAGTCCGGATACAAGTGTTGCTTCTAAATTAAGTGTGTGACTCCAATGGATAGCAATGGAGCGACCTGCAAAACCAGCGACCAACTGAACTAACATCGAACTCAACCGAAGCATTCACTCAAGGTGTTGATGTAATCCTCGGTGGATTGGACACGACCATTCAATGATACAAAGAATTCAAGCAAAAGATCACGGCCACTATTTGAATTTGGGGCCTTCATTTGGAATGAGGGAACCTCAAGGGAAAGAAAGTGTAACAGAGATAGATGCCACTCTGCAAGCAATGCCTGAGGCAAAAGAAGCAATGACCGAGGTAGAAGACACACCAGCACAGCAGATAATAGAACCAACACAGTTAATAGTGTAGTCCCCACTCGTAGAGCACCTGGAAATAATAGTAGTAATGACCAAGGTAGAAATTAATTAACTTGGGGATGAGTCAAAGAATTGTGGTTGGGGCTTTTTGGGGCCTTCGTTTAATTTTGAAAAGGTTTTGACCAATTTTGGCTGACTGAAGGATGAGAAGGAAAGTGGTGGCAGCAACGGTTGGTTGGCGGAATAGGTTGTTGTAGAAGAGTTGCTGCAAGGTGGCAATGGAAGGAAAAGGCACCCGAGGGGGCAGGAAGGTGCAAGAGTAGCTGAGGGGAGGAGAAGCCAAGTAGGAACTAGCAATCCAGGTAGAAGAAAAGAGTATAAAAGTAAAGGGCCAAAAAAGGATAAGGATTTGGTTGGTTGATGAATAATGGCAGGGCTATGGGAGTAGGCGGGAGGACATCCAGTTGTGGTATATGGATAGCAGAGTGCAGGAGTCTAGTAGGCTTGGGCCTTGGAGCTGAACCAAAACCGTGGATCTAAGTTGGGTATTCCTTGTAGTTTTTTGCAGCAAATGCCGAAGTTATATTGTAATGTTGATTTTTAAGTTAATACAAAGAACGGGTAGATTGGTTGTGAACTATGATGTGTATGAGCCCCTTTTCTGGGATGAATCTCTAAATTTTTTGAATGTCCCATCAAATGCATGTAATTAGTAGTTGTATTATTGTCTCTATTATGTTGTTATCAGTGAAAATGTCAATTTTGTCCTAGAATAAAACGGGCCATTGTTGGCCCCTGTGATGTAGTAAAGTTCCCTATGTGGATAGAGGCAACCTCTCTAGCCCTAGAGTGTGTATAGTCACAACAAGACAAATACAACAGTTAATTCCTTGAATAGTCATCATTGAAAAATCCTACCTCATGCCGGTGTTCGATGCGGTCTTCGTTACACTGCTCCAGTTATCGTTTTCTTCTCCTTGATGAGTGGTTCACCTGAAACAACTTAAGAGAACAACGAAAGACATAATAGAGCACAACAATGAACTATTCACTTACAGGGTCAAGGAACCATAAGATATCAAATATATCTCATACATGATATAGGAAACAACCATTGATTGTATTAATTATGAGAAAAAGTAAAGCTTACAACCATGCCTTGATGTCGCAAGCTTCCTTGAAGGGTCTAGTCAGTATGTCTCCAAACGCATTCACTCTCAAAGGTCTCCCAGAAAGGTTGATGACTCTCTCTCACCCAAAAACACTAGTATAAGGCTACGACAATCACAACCAAGCTTCATTCTTGTAAAAAAAAATTACACTAACAATCCACAACCAATTGCTACGCTATCAGCAATTCATCTTGCAAACTATGAATCCAACACCAAGAACTAGCTAATTTGCTCACACCCAAAGACTAGCTAATCATAGCAATGGAGGATACTTTTATAAGAGAAGGAGCCTCCATAAATGAGGGAGAGGAATCTTATCTTCATGGGAGGTTACTAAAAAGGTGGAACCACCATCTCAAATGAGGAAAGGCGAACTTCCTTGACGCATCAACTATTTCCAAAACCACCCAGAAGCATTCTATTTGAACTAATTCGCCATATCTGGGTTGTCGCAATTCAAACACTAAGACTCAAAGACAACATCACGAGGCAACAATGTATTCGGAGTATCGTCGCAAGTAGGATACTGATGACTTGCGATGATCCCTAAAATATGACCATCACTAAGAACATATGTAATCTTGTGATAGTGTCGTGAGGTCTGGTTCACTCTGGTCCATCGTCCTAGACAGGATACTGATGTCCTACGATGATCTTGAAACATAGGTTAAAAGGGTGAACTTCAGGATTAATGAGCATGGTTAATCTTCTTGAGTGATATGGGAGATGTGGACACATATTTTTATGTATGACACAAGGTAGATGTCATTCAGAGACTGATTTTATCCAGGATCAGGGGAATGCGAGGTCGATGACAAAATATTGTGTAATAGATGCCCCCTAAAGCATGAAGGGCGATAGAGTGGGAGGGGTGAAATGCTTTACGAACCCATAACTGAACCAAAACACCATCACAAAGAACCTGCAAATGCAAGTACAACTGATATCTTTGTGTTGTGGCCACCAACAACCCCCCTTCTTATTTAGCGTTATTACTAATACTAAATAAGTGGGGACCCTCAGTCAAAAAATTTAAAAATGAATTAGTGCTAACATTTCCTTTTCAATAAACCTCACCATCATAAACTTAGGAAAATACCTTTGCAAAATCTAAAAAATCTTAAGTTTCATGGTGAGGAAAGACAAAGTCACTCCTTAAGGAATATCGCATCGCAAAAAGGATAACATGATGCCTTCTTACAAGCCAAACTCTAAGTATTCAAGATTGCGATGCGAGATTACATAATGAAAAACAAATATCGCATTGCATGCCTTCAAACTCACTTCTGCTGGAAAACCGTAGAAAACGCCGATATGCGATGACGCATATCACAAAATCACACATCGCAAGAAATGCATTAACATGAATAAGCACATACTACGATTATGCGATGTTGAGACAATGCGATATTGCGATATCGCGATAGAGTGACAAAGCGATCTTACAAAAGAATGGCAGTGCGATATTGCGATATTGTGATATTGCAATCTAGCGACATTGCGATATTGCAATCTATTGACATTGCGATATTGCAATATAGCGACATTGCGATATTTCAATCTTGTGATAATGTGCTACAACGATCTACGATATTGCGAAGCAAATCGTAGAATTACTCCATCACAAAATCTCTCGTCTCACTCTTCGAAAACTGTTTCATAAAACGAGACCTGGTTATGCGCTTTAATGCTAATTAATGAGGTAGTTGCCATTTGTTAATGAAATATGGTTTGTGTTTATCCAGAAACCAGTTCACATAAGGTGATACAATTTTGCGTGTCTTTGGCATTCCTTATTATTACTCTCACCTCACTTGTAAATTGTAGGAACAAAAAACAAAGAATTATACAAAGCAGTATACAGGAAACTATGGAGAAGAAAGGCAAGGCTCTGATGTCTGAAGTTAAAGAAATGGCACCTTTGTACACAGACACCGCATGCAATAGAGACGTGGGTATTTCCACTTGGAAAGGCATGTATAGTCTACTTGAGAAAGAGAATCCTAAGTTAATGGGGGTTATGACTACTGCAGGCTCACAAAATTCTTTTGAAGCATTAGTTGCAAATTTAGCTTGTTCATTCCTATACTAGCTAGCGACGAGGCCTAAAATTATCCCCTATATAGACATGGTTAAATGGGTACTGGAAAATGCTGACATAAAAAACAGACAGTTTAAGACTCAGGGTCAAGAGCTCTCGGAATCATTATTTTCACAAAATTTCAACTTAACATCCGCTACAAGAAAGCACGCAAGAGGCGAAAATCGCACCAAGGAAGCCTGGATTAAGAAAAGGAGGCAGTTTCTGAATCGTTGGGTAAAACTTCTTGAAATGGAAAGCTTCTAATTGCTCAGCTACTTGTAAGTCCCAGAAATTCGGAAAAAAGTATGTTAAATATAAAAGGTAAATTTTAAATCCGAAAATCAACGGTAATGGTCAGAAATATCCTCAAAAGTATTTAGTGAAACCACACAGTCAGTATATTACTCTCAAAAGCATCAACAGTTCTGCCGAAGATGTGGCACCAGCTCTTGCCGATTCCATTTTTGCAGCACAGTTAAAGGATGAAGTCAGTTAACTGACTTTTCGCAATCAAATGTTGAATGCATGCTTGCAATGCTAAGGAGAAGATACAGAAATAGTTAGATATTAGATTTAATTTTAGAAATAGTTTTGCTTTATTTTATGTACAGAAAGGACAGTTATTTAAACTGTATCCTAAATTTTTGTAAATAAGTTATTTTTAGATGTAGTTAGTAGTATTTAAATCCTTCTCATGCATTTAGAGAAGGGTCCAGAAATTTATCAAAAACTTGTCCTCAAAACATGCACTTTTTCACCCTCTGAGGAGGTTTTGATGAATGAATGGAACATGATTTATTGATTTTTGCATTTGATATCTGCTACTGATGTTGCAGTTCTGTACTCTTAGTATGTTGGATTAAGAAGAGATAAATCGTTATCGCTTGAAGCTCATGAGAAGAACTAGTTGTAAATGGTACTTCTATCTCTTAACTATTTCTATCTTTTGTGTTAAAGCGATATTTAAGTTCAGTTGTTTATATGTTAATGCATGAATGCCTGAGTTATCATTTGGAACTTTTGTACGGTGATAGCTATTTATTTGTGCTTAATATATGAATATCTTACTGTGTGATATGCTTTTCACAACTGTTTCACCTAACCTTTTATGTGAAGTGGTTTATCTATATTGAATTCTTTTCTTATAACAATTGAATGATCTTTATTACCGATTGTTACTTGAAATAATTTTACATCACACAGAAGAAAGATTACATCCTGGGTTAGTATAGACTTAGAAGTTTTTGTTTTATTAGAATGCAATTCCATGTCATTAGATTAAAGTTAGAATTAGAGCATCTTAATTAGGAACTTTTAAACCAGAAACATCAATATTTCTCACACACACACTTGAATTTGGAAACTGGTCCCGTATCCCCAGTCGGACCCGCTATACCAAACGGAAAAGGAGCTGCCAACCAAGGTCCAGACCGGGCTAGTATCCCCTTGTTGCTGACCTAATTTTCGGGGCTTCAACATATTTGGCGCTAGAAGGAGGGCCAGAACTATGAATGGAAAGTAAGTCCAAATCAAAATACCATTCTGAGAGTAAATCGCCCTCACCATCTCTCTCGACTTCTCCATTACATTTAGAATCTTCAAATCCAGTCAAAATTCGTAGGATCAACAGCGGCTGCTACAAACCCTGACATTTCAGAACAATCTACTATTGAACTTCCTAAAGTTGAATCTTTGATTCACAAACTTCAAGGATTTTCTATAACTCCTCCAAGATCTGATAAATCTCAAGGCAGCATGACTTCGCAATATAACCCCGCTCATCCTTTGACCAGATTAAAGAGCAAAAAGTTTGGTGTTCAACCAATTGAGTTACCTCTACCCACTAGGAAAAAAGAAAGGAAATCACCTAAAGAGTCTGATAGCGAGACTCTCTCATCATCATCATCCATCTCAAATTCCTCACTGCAAAGTCAACCATCCACTCCTCCACTTCAGATCATTGTCCACCAGCTTACTAGGATTTCTACATCTCCTTCTCAATCATCTGGAGTTATAATACCCTCATTTCCTCAACCTTAGGGATCATCTTCTGCACTCCCTTCCATTAGTAAATCAGTGATGGCCCAATCTCCATGGAATAACCCAGGGGTAGTCTTAATGCCTGCGCCCTTGAGTCAACTCCTAACCCATCCTGAAAAATGGCTACCTAAGTTCAATCCTGAAGAATCCATGCTAGCGGAAGAGCATATTAATAAATTTATGCTATCTATAAACCTTAACGGAGTTACTAATGAAGATGTTGTTGTTCGAATTTTTCCTTATAACCTTCAGGGAAAAACCGGATCATGGTATTTTTCATTACCATCGGGATCTATCACTAGTTGGGATATCTTCCAGGAACAATTCCTCATTAAATTTGGTGATGATAGGTCTATGGCGACGCTAATCAGTGACCTATCAAACCTTAGGGCTCAGTCAAAAGAACCCATCAAAGATTTCAATTCACGTTTCAATAAACTGTTAAACAAAATCCTACTTCTTCCAAGCCCAACAAAGAAGTGAGAAGTGAATGGTATATCACCACTTTACCATCAAACATAGCAATCTTCGTGGGCAGGGATAATAAAACAACTTTAGCCGAAAACATGAAAGAAGCAATAGCAGTAGAGAAACGTATAATAGCCCTAGAAAAGAAAATTGCGTTAGAGGAACAGAAATCAAAGAAGGTTACTTTCAAAGAAGATCCCAAGAAAAAACAATCGAAAGATCCATTCGATTTAGAAGGATTGCAAAACGTTTTGAAGACCATGTCTAATGAGATGGTCGACATCAAAAAACAAGTGGTGGAAACTTCTTCAAAAAAGCCCTACAGAGCTTTTAAGAGAAACACTTCAACAGATTCAAAGCCTCCCAACGCTAATACAAGTGCGGAATCCGAGGAAGAAGAAGAGGAAATTGCTATTGAAGGGCAAACCGATGATGAAGAAGTTGTAGAATTACAAGGAATGTGGGATTTCATCCTCCCACAAGAAGAGGATCAAGAAGCATTCCCAGTTAGTACATGAAGTAGAAATCAGTTGGATCCTCCTCAAACTACCCCTAAGCCAAAGAGCGCAAGCTCGGCAACGAAGGATAAAGTCGCAGCCAAGAAAACGACACCCAAAGCGACTCAAACCAGCCCAGTCCAAATAGATTCATCTACTCCATCTAAAACGCTAATCGTTTTGGATGAAATGGAGTACAATATCCTAGAAGACATGAAAAAGACTAGGGCCAACATCACTCTTTACGAATTGAGCAAGTTAAAACACCAGCAAAAGATACTTTTGAAAGAGTTGCATGCTGTGCCCATTGCACCTTTGCCTGCCGCTGTAATTTCTCAAGCTTCCCATGATATGGGAAGACCTCCGACTAATGTGATTAACAAGATTGATTCAAATGATGTCACATTAATTGGAGGTAGATCGAGATCTAATACTCCTCCCTTTCTTCTTAGTTATGAAATTTTTAATAAAAATGTGCATAATTGCTTAGTGGATTCAGGAGCTTCATCGAATATTTTTCCAAAGTCAATATGTACAAAATTGAATGTTCAACCACAGAAGTCTGTTGTGCATATAGTCCAACTAGATCAATCGCAAGTCAAAGTGATTGGCGAATTAAATCAGGTTACCATAAGGTTGTCATCCAACCCAAAGGTATGTCAAGTTATCAACATTTTAGTTGCTCACATTGCAGAATTTTATGGCTTAATTCTTAGCAGGGATTGGTCAAAAAAACTTCATGGATACGTCGCAACTGACTGGTCGCACATGTGGCTGCCCTACAATGGTAAACCAAATCAGATAAAAGTTGAACGAGAGTGACATCAAAAATACATAGTAACAGAGCTAGAGGGAGAGAATGAACCAGTAGCATATAACAACAGTATTATTGGCAATTACTCAGTAGATTCTTTCCTAGAGAATTTTAATGCTCACACGTCACCTTATTTAGAACATTCTGTTTTTATCCCAAGTTGAATTTTTTTCTCAAACAGATAGTTCTAAATGTATCAATTTTTTAGATAGTCTTGTAAATAAATATTTATTTTGGAAATTATTTTTTGATGGTTCTAAATCTAACGAAGGAGTAGGAGCAGGATGCGTGCTAGTTAGTCCACATGGAGATAAAACTATGTTAACTTGCAGACTCGAATTTGATTGCACCAACAATACAGCGGAATATGAGGCTTTAGTCCAAGGGTTGTACAAAGAAATTGGATTATATGTCAAATACCTTCAAGTTTTTGGAGACTTTGAAATTGTAGTCAAACAGGTACGTAATACTATACATTGTTTATTAGGTCATTTAAAACATTATCAATCTTTAGTTCAAGATCTGACTGAACATTTTATAGCATTTAATATTTCATCAATTCCCAGATTCCAGAATGCAAGTGAAGACCTTTTAGGTAATGTGGCTTCCAAACTTATCCCTTCAAAAGATTTTAGTCCAGATAGATTCTCAATAGAATTAATCTTTAGACCTTCTATTCTTGATAACATCACAAATTGGAGAATATTAACAACGATCCTGATATCGTGAGTTTTCTCACATCTGAAGGATCCTATGCCAATCAAATAATTGACGAAGACCAACATGATCGACAATTGCAACAAGATAGCACTAACAATGCTATACCTAAGTCGGTAGTCAAATAGAAGACCTTTATGATTTTAAAGACCGGTTTAAAAGATCTACTAATTCAAAACTCCAAAGTTCAACTTTGAAATATGAATTAGTAAATCTGGGAACTGATGCCAAACCTCAGAACGTCAATCTAGGCCTTGGCCTAACTCTTGAAGAAAAATTAGCATATATTCGTCTTTTGAGACAATACAAAAATGTTTTTGCTTGGAACTATGATGAACTTAAAACATACGACACTTCTATCATCCAACATACATTAACATACTATTCCAATGATGGACAATGAAAAACCAGTCCAACAGAAGTTGAGAAAAATCCATCCCAATCTAGAAAACCAGATCAAATCTGAACTCAACAAGCTATTGAAAGCCAAAATAATTTTTCCCGTTCAACATTCCAAATGGGTCTCCAATATGGTTCTCGTTAGAAAGAAAAATGGAGATATTAGAATCTGTATTGACTTTCAAAATCTTAATAAAGCCTGCCAAAAGGATAATTTTCCTTTACCTCCTATGGAACAAATTTTGCAGGCAGTTGCTGGGTCAGAATTAATGTCCTTCTTAGATGGATTTTTAGGATATAATCAAGTGTTGGTACATCCTGATGATTAATTAAAAGCAACATTTAGAACCAAATGGGATACCTACGCATATCAAAAAATTCCTTTTGGCCTGATTAATGCTGGTGCCACATTTCAGAGAGCCATGGACATCACATTCAAAGGTTTAGTTAATAAGTTTGTGGTAATCTATTTGGATGATATAACTATCTATTCCAAGAAATGAAGCAACCATCTTAGATATTTAAAACAAATCTTCCAACGTTGTCTCAGGTATGGAATTTCACTTAACCCGAAAAAATCCTTTTTTGCATTAAGAGAAGGAAAACTTCTAGGATTCATAGTGTCAAAATCTGGAATTCATATTAATACTGATAGAATCAAAGAGATTTCTAAAATATCCCTACCTCACAACAACAAAAGCCATGCAATATTTCCTTGGTCAGATCAACTTTGTAAAGAGATTTGTTCTAGATTTTTCAAGAATCGTGTCTCCTTTACAAGCAATGATAAAAAAGAACTCAATCTTCAAATGGGGTCAAAACGAATATGAAGCATTCAATCTAATCAAACAAGCAATTATTAATGCTCCATCTTTAGCAACTCCAAATTTTTCAAAGCCTTTTATTTTATATACATTTGCCTTTGACAGATCATACGCAGCGATACTTACTCAAGCTAATCAAGAAAAAGCAGAAGCTCCGATTGCTTTTTCAGTTCAAATTTACAGGGGGATGAATTAAATTATTCAGATGTGGAGAAACAAGCTTATGTTGTTTTCAAAGCAATCAAATATTTCAGACCCTTTCTACTCAAAACCCATACCAAAATCATTGTACCGTTTCCAGCAGTTAGAAATATTTTAGTGCAAAAAGATGTGGGTGAGAAAAGAGCCAATTGGGTTACTGCCTTACAAGAATATGATGTAGAAATCAAACTAGCAAGCATTGTAAAAGGTCAAGGCTTTTGCAAAATGTTGGCTGGAGCATCGCTAATATCTAAAATTTCATCAACAAACATACAAGCGTATGAAGTAAGCCTAAACATTATACACCGATATCATTTATTATCTAAAAAATGGATATGCTCCTTCACACCTCGATCATACCAAGAAAAGAGCTCTAAGGTTGAAAGCCAAACAATATTAGCTCTTGAACAATGTCCTTTTTAGAATAAATTATGATTCTATTCTCCTTAGATGCCTCAAAGAATCTAAAGCTAAAAAAGTTTTGCAGGAACTCCATGATGGGCCAGTAGGTGGACACTATGCTGGAGATGTTACTGCACATAAAATCTTACGCGCAGGCTATTACTGGCCCACATTATTCAAAGACTTGCACAATTACGTGAGGAAATGTTAGGTCTGCCAAACCACTGCCGGGAGACACAAGAAACCATCCTTGCCACTACAACCAGTCAATATTGAGCAACCTTTTGATCAGTGGGGATTGGACATAATAGGTGAGATCGTTCCTCACTCTTCTAAGAAACATAGATATATTCTTACAGCAACAGATTACTTTACCAAATGGGTAGAAGAAGTTCCACTCAAGATGACTAATGCTGAACATATCATTGATTTCATAGATCAATTTATAATCACTAGGTTTGGGTTGCCTTCTGCTTTAATGTTTGATAATGCATCATACTTTTCTGGAAACACAATGACTGAATTTGCACTCAAAAGAGGTTTCAAACTTAAATATTTTGCCAATTACTATCCACAGGGGAATGGGTTAGCTGAATCTACAAATAAAAACCTAATCAGGATTATCAAACGAACAATTGACCAAAATCATAAAAATTGGCATAAGGTCTTTAATATATGCTTTATGGGCAAATCAAATAATGCAAAAAGCCTCCATCGGCACTTCTCCATTCAATTTAGTTTATGGAAAAGAAGTGGTTCTCCCAACTCATTTAGAAATTCCCTCTTTGTCTTTAGTTCAATATATTGATGAAGTACTAACTTCCTCCTTACAACTGAGGCAAATGGAAATAATCAAGTTAGAAGAACAACGAGAATAGGCCAAAAGAAATCACACTCATCATCAAGCATTAGTAAAATCCTCTTTTGATTCAAACATGATGACCATAAAAGATTTTCAGATGGGAGATCTAGTTTTAAAATGGGACAAGGCCCATGAGGAAAAAGCAAAACATACAAAATTTCAACGAATGTGTCTTGGTCCTTTTCAGATTGTGGAAGTTATAGGTCCGTCCAATTTTATGTTGCAAGATTTAACAGGGAAAAGAGATTCTTTACCTGTTAACGGACAGATCCTTAATAAATATTTTCCTTAGAAGATCATTCTTCTATTTTGTAGATTAGATTTTATTTTAATAAAACCAGTTGTGAATGGTTACAATAGGAATTTACAAAAAAGACACCAATTCTCTTCCAGATTTTGATCTTTCGCTTGTATAAATAGAAAATCTTTTAGAAAATTGATCTTTATTATTGAAAGATATAGTTAAAGACTCTAGCCTAGATATGATACTAGTTTCAATTTCATAAAATTTGATTAAAACAACCTTTAATGAGAAATTTTTTTATATCAGTGCAATGAAAGGCATCAATAACAAAATAAAAATTCTCTATAGAACAACTCTTTCCAAAAAAAAAACTCTACTATTGTCATCCAGATCTATCTTAAGGAAACAATGACTTCCTCCCTATTAAGGAAATCACAGTTTTCAGAGGAACAATCCAAGGATACACTTTATCTTAAAGAGTGAGAGGTCTCATCACAAGTCGGCTTATCATAATCACAGAGATTATAACTTGCTGACTTCGCCAATACTGCATACCACAATAGGGCAATGACTCAAGATTGTTGCAATCAAAAGGCAAGGGGTCTCATCACGAGCCAGCTTATTCAACAAAGTTATAAATCAAGTGAATCATTGTGTCATAAATTGGCCATCAAACAAAGACATTGTTCTTTAAGAGTAAAAGAAAATCAAAGCAATAAGTGTGGATGTGGATTCTTCTTTGAGAATTGTAGGTTTCTTTAAGTAGGATACAGAATCATTGCTAGGTAACAGGTAACCCTGTCAAGGCTATGAACGCCTGTTGGCAGTAGAGGCTCTACCTACGACAAATGAGCATATCTAAAACTGCTTTACAAAGAAGACTTTGTTTTATCTTTATAAACCAAGTTATGAATGATGTAAATACAAGGACTAGCTTGAGGAAGAAAATAATCAAAGTTGAAAATAGTTGAAGCAAAATATCATTGATAGGCTAAAGCATAATGTACTTTATCTTTCTATAATAAAGTTTAACTTTCTGGAAAATTTTCTGTTTTGGAAGTTTAGAAAATTCAAAAGAAAGACAGAGATAACTGGTTCTTCCAAGAGAATCGCCAATTGTTGTGGCCACCAACAACCCCCCTTCTTATTTAGTGCTATTAGTAATACTAAATAATTGGGGACCCTTAGTCAAAAATTTAAAAATGAATTAGTGCTAACATTTCCCTTTTAATAAACCTCACCATCATAAACTTAGGAAAATATCTTTGCAAAATCTAAAAACGCTTAAGTTTCATAGTGAGGAAAGATAAAGTCACTCCTTAAGGAATATCGCATTGCAAAAAGGATAATAGGATGCCTTCTTACAAGCCAAACTCTAAGTATGCGAGATTGTGATGCGAGATTACATAATGGAAAACAAATATCGCATCGCATGCCTTCAAACGCACTTCTGCTGGAAAACTGCAGAAAACGCCGATATGTGATGACGCATATCGCAAAATCGCACATTGCAAGAAATAAGTTAACACGAAATAAGCACATACTGTGATTACGCGATGTTGCGACAATGCGATATTGCGATATCGCGATAGAGCGACAAAGCGATCTTACAAAAGAATGACAGTGCAATATTGCGATATTACGATATTGCGATCTTGCAATATTGTGATATTGCAATCTTGCAATAATGCGATACAGTGATCTGCGACATTGTGAAGCAAATCGCAGAATTACTCCATCGCAAAATCTCTTGGCTCACTCTTCGAAAATTGTTTCATAAAACGAGACCTGGTTATGCACTTTAATGCTAATTAATGAGGTAGTTGCCAGTTGTTAATGAAATATGGTTTTGTGTTTATCTAGAAACCAGTTCATGTAAGGTGATACACTTTTGCGTGTCTTTGGCATTTTAAAGCTTTCCTGTCATTATTCCTTATTATTACTCTCACCTCACTTGTAAACTACAGAAACAAAAAACAAAGAATTATACAAAGTAGTATACAGGAAACTATGGAGAAGAAAGGCAAGGCTTTGATGTCTGAAGTTAAAAAAATGGCACCTTTGTACACAGACACTGCATGCAACAAAGACGCGGGTATTTCCACTTGGAAAGGCATGTATAATCTACTTGAGAAAAAGAATTCTAAGGTAATGGGGGTTATGACTACTGCAGGCTCACAGAATTCTTTTGAAGCATTAGTTGCAGACTTAGCTTGTTCGTTCCTATACCAGCCAGCGACGAGGCCTAAAATTATCCCCTATACAAACATGGTTAAATGGGTACTAGACAACGCTGACGTAAAAAACAGATAGTTTAAGAATCAGGGTCAAGAGCTCTCGGAATCATTATTTTCACAAAATTTGAACTTTACATCCGCTACAAGAAAGCACGCAAGAGGCGAAAATTGCACCAAGGAAGCCAGGATTAAGAAACGGAGGCAATTTCTGATGCGCGATTAGTTCCTAGCACTAATCGCGCATCACTGGGTAAAACTTCTTGAAATGGAAAGCGGCAATGGTCAGAAATATCCTCAAAAGTATTTAGTGAAACCACACAGTCAGTATATTACTCTCAAAAGCATCATCAGTTCTGCCAAAGATGTTGCACCAACTCTTGCCGATTCCATTTTTACAGCACAGTTAAAGGCTGAAGTCGGCTAACCAAATTTTCGCAATCAAACGCTGAATGCATGCTTGCAATGCTAAGGAGCAGACACAGAAATAGTTAGATATTAGATTTAATTTTAGAAATAGTTTTGGTTTATTTTATCTATAGAAAGGACGGTCATTTAAACCGTATCCTAAACTTTTTTAAATAAGTTATTTTTAGATGTAGTTAGTAGTATTTAAACCCTTCTCATGCATTTAGAGAAGGGTCCAGAAATTTATCAAAAACTTGTCCTTAGAATATGCACTTTTGCACCCTCCAAGGAGGTTTTGATGAATGAATGGAACAGGATTTATTGATTTTTTCATTTGATATCTGCTACTGATGCTCCACTTCTATACTCTTAGTGGATGTTGGATTAAGAAGAGATAAATTATTATCGCTTGAAGTTCATGAGTAGAACTAGTTGTAAATGGTACTTCTATCTCTTAACTGTTTCTATCTTTTGTGTTAAAGCGATATTTAAGTTCAGTTGTTTATATGTTAATGCTTGAATGCCTGAGTCATCATTTGGCACTTTTGTATGGTGATAGCTATTTATTTGTGCTTAACATATGAATAGCTTACTGTGTGATATGTTTTTCACAATTGTTTCACCTAACTTTTTATGTGAAGTGGTTTATCTATATTGAATTATTTTCTTATAATAGTTGAATGATCTTTATTACCGATTGTTATTTGAAATCATTTTAGACCACACAGAAGAATGATTACATCCTGGGTTAGTATAAACTTAGAAGTTTCTGTTTTATTAGAATACAATTGCATGTCATTAGATTAAATTTAGAATTAGAGCATCTTAATTAGGAACTGTTAAACCAGAAAGATCAATATTTCTCACACATACACTTGAATTGGGAAACTGGTCCCATATCACCAGTCGGACCCACTATACCAAATGGAAAAGGAGCTGCTAGCCAAGGTCCGGACCGGGCTGGTGTCCCCCTTGTTGCTGACCTGATTTTCGGGGCTTCAACACTCTGATAGGGAAAGAAATACATGTATTCTAGGCATGGCTGTAGCCATCCAAAAGACAAATAGAATTGGTCTGTGGTATGGATGCAACCATCCAATTGATAAGACCATATGAAAAAACAGGTATGTTTGTAGCCATCTAGAAAGACTCAGGTATGGTCGCAACCATCCAATCAAAGAGTCATGTATGTAATCATGAACCAATCCACGCAACCCAAACTTATGTAATCTGAGTCTAGGGTCTTGAAACCATCCCGATCATATTACAATTTCTAATATGTGAATAAATGTGCTAAAGTCTAGCATACTAGGAAGTCACTTGATTACCAATCAATGATGTGAACCATTAACAAGCACGAGAGAAACCACTAGTAATGTCAATGGTCCTCAAGGTATAGCTATTACAAGTGACAAAGTGTGAAAAATGAGTTAGAGTCGAACACTCGTGAAGTCATTCGATCAAAGGCCATTGATGAAAACCTATCGTCGAATGCGAAGAACTTGCCATTAGGGCATGCAAGCTCCAAGGTACTGGAAAGGAGTCTCTATATCATTATCTTGGATAATGAGTTGATGTCGACAGGATGTGATCGGTTGTAGGAGGGCCTATAGATTTTAACCCCATACAGAAATTACCTGCATACGAATTCTAAATCACAGGAAAAATAAAATTGCGAGAGCATAACATATAAAACACATATACACAGAGATTTCCCACTGGATCTCGAAACCAAGACTACCGGCTTGATTTTTCATTATGTTCATTTCAATGTTACAATACATATTTATACATGCCGAAGCATCCAATACCATGGACCAAAAACCATCGCGTCCAAAACCATGGAC